>CAUYRT010099790.1:0-27465 GCA_963574885.1 Lepilemur ruficaudatus | reverse complement strand
GGCTGAGCAGTCCCCAGATCTGCAGTCAACAAGCTGGAGACCCAGGAGAGCCCATGGTGTAAGTTCCAATTCAAAACCTGGCAGCCTCAAGACCCAAGAAGAACCTATTTTTCAGTTCAAGTCCAAAGGCAGGAAAAGACCAATGTCCCAGCTCAGCAGTGAGGCAGGAGGAATCTTCCTTTTGTTGAGCCTTTTTGTTCTATTCAGATCTTCACCTCATTGGATGAGGCCACCCACATTAGGGAGAGCAATCTACTTGACCCAGTCGGTCTATGGATTCAGATGTCAATCTCATCCCAAAACACTTTCAAGATACACCCAGAGTAACGTTTAACCAAATATCTGGGCACCCTGTGATCCAGTCAAGTTGATACACAAAATTAACTGTAGCACCCAAAGACAGGGGTCGGGGAAAGCATGCCAGCTTAGGGGCAGTTCATAACTGTACATACCATTTCTAATTCCCTAAAGATTTTCAGGTAGCAAAAACAATCTTTAAACTATCCCATGGTATATGGAGCGGATATAGTTTAGAAGGAGTGATGCAGATGGCTTGGGTTAGTGTTGTAGTTCTGCCGCATACTCACGGTGTGATCCTGGCAAGTCTCCTAGCCTCTCTAAGCTTCGGCTCTCTCAGCTGGAAAGTGTGGGTGATAATAGCACCTGCTCTTTAGGATTGTTACGAGGAGAACATGAAATAATTCGTGTAAAGCACTTACTGTTCTGCCTTGGCATGTAGCATGCTGGCTGTTATAGATGCATTCTGAGTTGAGGAAGAGTGTGATGGCTACAGTCAGTATTTATCGAGTGAACATGGTGGGCTGGCATGGTGCTGAACATTTTACCTGTGTGATTTCCTTCTTGGGCCATCTGCTCAGGAAGGACGGTTCAGGACTTAGCATCTGATTTTTTCTCTGTCTGCAAGACCACATGGATCTTGTTTTCTCTCATGAGGTTTTTCTTTTGTCATTTAAGTAAGAGGAGATGTATTTCTTTGAGGAGGACATGAGTTATCCTTGCGAGCTGTCACTGTTCCCTAGCCTGCTCTCTTCCTGCTATCCCTGTCCTCAGAGTACAGATGAGGACAGGGGCTTGGAGCTGAGGCCTTTGGTGGTGACATGGCCTAGGAATGTGGGACCCCTGACCCAGGGACTCAGCATGTTTTTCATCCTGCAGGTGGTATTTACAGAGTCTGCGGAAACACGTGTTTGCCCTGCAGGTGGGTTACTGGCACAGATTGATTGGTCAGTCCAATCATGTTTCACAATTTGTTCTCCAATTACTCACAGAGAAGAGTTCAGCTACCAGTTGGATGCTGGGAAGCAGAAAAGACTCTGGTGAGCTGCTGTTGCTTCCACCTTAAATGGTCTCACAGGTGGGCATGGATGATGGGCAGTTAATTCCAAAGTGTGATTCCAAGACTCTGAGGGGTCTCTGTAGGAACAATACATTCACTTTTTTTTTTCCCTTGCAGAGAGAGACTTTTCCCCACTATTTATTTGACTTGAGAATCCAGACTATTTCCCAAGTTAGGAAGAATCACCCTAGTGAAGGCACGTGAACTTGCCTCTCCAGTGCTCAGACCGGCAAATGCATATGGCAGGACTTGTCTACAATAGTAGTTCTTTTTGTTCATAGCAATCTTAGGAGCTACGTATTTTTATTATTATCCACCTTCCAGATGAGGACATTGAGGCGCAGACTGGTGATTTGCTTTGTCCAGATGACACAGCTTGTGTATAAAAATTAAGGCTTGTATTTAAGGAATATACTGGCCTATTGGAATAGGAAGCCCAAGACACCATTTAAAGAGTTGTGGGAGAGAGGCTGGGGGTCTTGTTCCAAATTGCTTTCCTCTTTTCTGGGAGGCTGAGACCAAATGTCCCAAACATTGCTATCTCAGTTTTCCTGTTGGCAAAGTAGGCATAGAGCTGTGTTGGCTTCTGCCAGTGCTGTAGAGGTAGTTAACACTTCATCATGTTATACTTAAGAATCTATTTTCTTATTTATTCTTATGGGTTGTTTACAAAATTATGAAAATGAACCTGTATTATTTTCATATCAGAAAAATAAAAGGTTATTAAAAACTGTTGTAGTTTTGGTAACATCAGTTTTCATTATTGGGATACACCAAAGAATGATCATTGCGGCTGACACATACCGAGCACTTACTATGGGGAAGGCAGCATTTTAGGTGATGAACTCATGGTGTCTCTATGTGCACTCTCTGGCTCCCATCTGATGATTGGTGAGTGATGGAGCTGGGACAGGAAGTCAGGCTGACTTGGGGGGGGTGTGCTCCGAACCACAGTGCTCTATCCCTCCCACAATAGAAAGCAAGTCACTGCTAGATGCAAATGATTGTTTTTTTAGAATTTAAGTGAGGAATATTCAGAATGAGGCTCTTTTGGACAATATCTCATCAGAAATAATGAGGTTTAATGCAATATGTATTAAAATACACACCGTTTGAGGACATCCCGAGAGAAATTACTTGGTTGATTTGTACAACGGGCATAAACACAATGATATGATAGATGAGACTGGGTGAGACAAATTCAGGTAATCTCCAGATTAAAATTCTGAACAGTCAAATAGCATTTTTCATGAAAGGTTGAATCTCCAGATAAGCTCCAAATTATATTCCCACCTTATTTAAGAATGTGTGTTGGCAGGTTTAACAAGATCTTGGCACATTCTAATTTGAGATTTATTACAAGATGTGTGCATGTTTAATAGGGCCTTAATTATTCATATCCACATCTTCCTGACAGTAACTTCCTTCAGCTGTAGATAAATTCCTGGCGCTTTGGGGAATATTGGCTTCTGCTGTAAAAAAGATCCAGCGAAAGAAAAATCAAATGCATATGCGAGAAATTACCCAAGGCAACCAGCTCACTGGGGCTGGAGCCTGTCCCTTATATGGGATAGACAAGAAAGCTCTTTTGTGCTCCTGGAACTGGGAGGCTGCCTGAGGGCATGGGAAGAGCTCAGGCTCTGGAGCTGGGCTCACCTGAGGTCAATTCCAGTTAGATCCTAAGGGGTGTGTGTCCTTTGCCTGATTGGTTAAGTCTACAGGCTCTGGATTTTTTTGTATGAAAAGTAGGTACGTAATGCCCCTCTCCGAGGGTTGATGTGTGAGTGCATTGAAGCATCTGTAAAGTGGGGAGCCTAGTACCTGGTACAGAAATTACTGAAAGGAAGCTGCCTTCTTTCATTTCCTCTCCTGCCATCATCAGTCCTGTAAGTCCATCTATCAAAGTTCTTGAAGAAAACATAATGATAATTTTTTTTTATGCAAAGTAAAGAAAATATTAGGTACTGGTGAAAATGTAGGGAAATAGGTGCTCCCAGATGCTGCTGGTCAGTGTGAATTGGTACACCCCTTTTAGAGGTTAGCCTGCTGGTATCTATCAGAACTAAAAGGCCTCAGGGCCTTTGCACTTGCAGTTCCTTTGCCTCGAATGCTTGACTCCCACGTGTCTGTGTGGCTTACTCTCTTTATTCCAGCCCTCGACTCAAGTGTCACTCACTCAGAGAGGTCATAGCTGACCACCCTGTATGAACTGACGTCACCCATCATCCTGTGGATTATTTACCCCACTTTGGTTTCTCCATAGCTTTTAACATTTCCCGACATTATTGTATATCCACGTGTGAGTTTGTGTGCCCGTCTCCCCCATGAATGTGAGTTCTGTGAGGGAAGGGTCTTTGGTTTTCTCCGTGCTGTATACCCAGCACTGAGAGCGTGCTGTGGCTGGCATAGGGTGGGTGCCTCATAAATAATTGTTGAATCATGTAATTATAAGTCACTGCCTTGAAGTTGTGCTTTGGCAGATGACTCCAGAGAGCTGGGCTGTTAGCTCTCAGGAACCTCACATTCAGAATTCGTCTGAGCAAAGGCACCAGTGCTCTAACAGAGGTGTCTGTACACAGGATCTGGCTCCCTTGATGAGGAGGGGTGGGGTATTTTGTCCTGGCCTCAAAGCACAAAGGACAATCAACCCAGTGTCCAGAAACTGTGTGGCTTCCTGATGACAGAAAGGTGAAATTTCTCTGATTTGAGGAGGGATGTCAGGCGAGGGAGGGCTGGTGTGTTTTTATATATCAAGGACATGTATTGAGAGATAAGACCATAGCTGATTTGTTAATAGTTTTTTAAATCAAGTAATTTTATTTTCATTATTTTGAATGAAATCATTAACATTTTTCTTTTAAAATATTCTAGTATTATTCATAAAGTTAAATTATCTTGACAGTCTGTTATTCTACCTCTCCCTTCCAACTTCTTCCCCCTGATAGATATATATGTGCATTTACATATATTTATATCAAACTCAAAGTCTGCAATTGGATCCACAAATGTTTAGCTTCCTTGGTGAGTGCAAACCCCTTATGCTTTTTCGGAGATTGAGCCATCAAGATTGTCTAGACAGTTTAGTGTTGGTGGTGCTTCGCCCTCTGTCCCTTTGGAAGCTAAATTTCAGGGTGGGGAAACCTGCTTGTGAAATGGGTTGTGTTCAGATGATTCTGAGACTCCCAGCTAGTAGAGGAAGCATAGCATTTTTTAAAAAATTGTGGTAAAAAACAACATGAAAACTGCCTTCTTCCATTGCATACAGAAACCCTACCCTTTTACTTCTCCTCTCTACATTTTTATTAATATTGTAAGTTACATCTTTTTATCATATATCCATTAACATATTTTTATAGTTATAATTATTTTTATACATTTGTCTTTTAACCCCTATGGCAGTTAAGAGTGATTTACCCACCACTGTTAGAGTATCATAGTATTCTGTATTTGTCTGTATGTTTACCTTTACCACTGAACTTTATACTTCTGTATGCTTTTGTGATGTTCACTCATGTCTTTTTTTTTTCTTGTATTTTATTTTAGCATCCTTTCTTTTCAACTTGAAAGACTTGATCTAACTTTTCTTGTAAGGTGGGTCTAGTGGTGATATATTTCCCCAGCTTTTGTTTATCTAGGGAAGCCTTTATTTTGCCTTGATTTCTGAAGGACAGTTTTGCCAGGTACAGTAGTATTGGTTGGCAATTTTTTTTTCTTTCAGCACTTTGAACATATCATCCCACTCCTTTCTGGCCTGTAAGGTTTCTGCTGAGAAATACACTGATAGTCTTATGAGTACTCTCTTGTATGCTATGAATCATTCTTCTTTTGCTGCTTTCAAAATTCTCTCTTTGTCTGACTTTTGACAATTTAATGTGCATTGATGTGGACACATCCTAGTTGGGATTCATTGGGCTTCTGGGATCTGAATGTCTCTTTCCTTTCCCAGAGTCATTATTACTTCAGATAAGGTTTCTACCACCTTTTCTCTCTCTTCTCCTCTGGAACTTTTATTATGCACCTATTGGTTGGCTTCATGGTGTCCCGTAAGTCCCTTAGGCTTTCTTTACTCTTCTTCATTCTTTTTGTTGTTGTTCCTATAACTGAATAATTTCAAATCCTGTCTCTGAGTTCACTGGTTCTTTTTTGCTTAAATAATTCTGCTCTTAAATAACTCTAAATTTTTCAATTCAGTTATTGTGTTCTTTAGTTCCCAAGTTTCTGTTTGGTTCTTTTTAAAATTTTATCTTTATTGATATTCTCATTTTGTTTATGTGTAGCTTTTCTGAGCTCATTGAGCCTCATTATCGTGGTTATCTTGAATTTTTTTGTCAGGTAATTCATTTAACCCTGTTTCTTTAGAATCAGTTTCTGGAAATTTTGTAACTTACATTGAACCATGTTTCCCTGTTTCTTTTTGAGCCTTATAATTTTGTGTTGGAATCTGCACTTTTGAAAATACAGCCACTTCTCCCTTACGGAGAAGTATTTGTGGATGTACTTATTCCAGGGAAGAACCTTCATTAGTCAGCTCACCTAGATATTCTGGAGGGGTCTCTCAGATCTTTACTGGGAAAGCAACTTGTCTGGGCTTGTGCCTCATAATTTCCCATCTAGAGAATGTTTCTGCCACCTTTTCTTTCTCCTCTCCTTTGAAACATTTATTATGCATTTATTGGTTGGCTTCATGGTGTCCCATAAGTCCTTTTTCAGGAGTTTGTAGTCTCTTGTATCCTCTGGTGTCTGAGATTTTGCAGGTGAGCTCTCTTCTGTTCTCTGTGGACTGCCAGTATCCACGGTTTTCTGGTTCTGTCAGCCCTCTGAGCCAGGCAAGATGAAACCACTCCTTCAGGTAGCCCTTGAAAAGGTAAAATATTTCATGCACATTCTACTCTTCTCTTTCTTTCCCAGTGGAGAAGCCATGAGTTGGATGCTTTCTCTCAGTTGTGGTGAGTTGTGTTAGATTCTCTGTGTGACTTTACAAGTTCTCGGGTGTTGTCACAAGCTTCTGAGCTCTGTATTGTTCTCTGTGGTCCCCAGGTATCCAAGGTATGTCAGGTCCCTATCAGTACTCTGAATCAGGCAAGAGAGAAACCAGTCGTAGGGCAGTTCCCTGAAAAGTTGGAACATTGGGTGTACATTCCACCCTTCAGTTTCCCTCCTAAGGGAGAATCCACAAGTTGGAATGTTTCCCCTGATCATGAGCTGTTCTGGCTTGGGAAGAGGGATTGGAGCAGTTTAAATAAAATAGTCTTGGTTACCCATTTCAGTGTAGCTGTTCTTGATTTTGAACTTGCCTGGGGTATTGCAACTTCCTGATTTTTGGAGTTCTCATGAAGGCTTTTTAGACCATGTATTGTTGTTAAGTTGGTGTTTCTCTTGGGAAATAAGGTCTGGGGATTTCTATGCTTGCTGATGTCTCTTGAACAGGAAGTACAGTTTTGTGGCATTTCATAAAATTGTATCTCTGCATCACTCTACTGAAATCATAGTTGGTTTCATCATCAGTGCCTTCCAAGAAACCATTTTATAAGTATTAAAAAGACTTGTTCTTGGAGGAATGTCAATCTGTTACTTACAATGAGCAATAAGCATATTGGAAAAATGTGCTGGATGAAAGAAAGGGATAATGAATGGCTTTAAATTAATAGATGTTTCATCCAAAGCTAACCCTGGAGTGTTGCTTATGAATCAATGAAAGGCCAAAGGAAATCTCCATCATTGAATTCTGTGAGTTTTTACTTACGGAGATTTTCCTCCAAGTGGAATTTCCCTGGATATCTGTGAATCCTCACTTCTGATGAAAGGCAGCTTAAAATTCAGCTGGGTCATTTTTGTGACATCTCAAACAGGCTCCATAATCTTCATGATATACAGTCTTGCATTTTGTGTGTGCCTCCTCTTTTCTCTGAAGGCAGAGATTGGACAAACTTGAACTGCTGAGATGGAGAAAATGACTTCTTATGGTTTTTAGGTTACAACTGCATCAGTTGGCAAATTTTAGGGATTGGAGCATGAATTGTATGTCCTGAGTAGAATGGCATCCACAGAACATCTTCTGTGACTGAGCAAGTCTGTGAATGAAAGAGCTTTTATTTCCTGCAGAGAAGCAGGTGAATTGGTCAACAAATCAACATTTTTGAGAGTCTCTGCCCTCAGCTGCATGTCTTGGGGTTAGGAGAAATTTTACCTTGATTAGGTGAAATCTCCAAGGTGGACCTACTCTGTGCTTTCTCATGCATGCTCTGGGTTTTACAGTCTTAGATATCCCCCCAAACACCCTACTCCTAAAGGAGGGGAAATTAAACAACAGGCAGTACTTGCTTTGTCTTTGAATCCCCATTTTACCAAGGGGTGGTCTCCTAGTAACGTCCTGAATCTGTTTCTGTTTCCACTTCAGATCCACTTGGCCATCTAAATAATTATCTGGCTCACCATCCACCGGAACCATGGTTATACGGAGAATAATCTTGAGGGCTCTTACCTTTTTTCAAGGCACTGAGAGGTGTCCCCAGGAGGGAGAGCTGAGAAGACAGACAAAGCCCCTCATCACGATCAGGTGGTCCCTTAGTGCGACTGCCTGGAAATAGGAATTCTGCTTGACATTCTAGACAATAGAGCCACACTTTTTTATTATTTAAAGACAGCTTTTTCTTTCTTCTCAGGTAGCCGACAGCTAGCAATTTAAATGAGCTGGGTTTATGGATGGCTGCAGAAATCCTCTTCGCTCAAACCCAGTATCTGTCCATCAGCCACTGCGCAGCACTTTACCAGAGAGGCAGTGGGGGACAGCTCATCAGAATCGCCCCAGTGGAATGTTATGATAGGGAAAGAGAGGAATAGATTACATATTTATGTGGTCTTTGAAAATGCAGTGGGACAGGAAGATTGCTTGTAACGTATGCAGTTACATCAGGTGACTATTAACCTTCGCTGGTTGTGGATGTCTGGCAAATACGCTTGTGCCTGTGTGTGTTGTGTGGCTTGAAAAATTAATGAGACTTTTAAAATGATCAAATTAAAAGTATTTGTTACCCCAGGTTCTGGTGAGCTATCAAAACAAAACTGGGTGTAGCGTACAAAAATAAAGTGTCTACTGAGAGGTAGAAAAATAAATTGTGGGGGTGGGGGGCGTGGATATTTATAGCTATGCAGATCTTGGGAGCTAGTTTCGTCTGATGGCGTAAAATAAGAGAAAAGTGCTCATTGTAGCTGGTTTCATTTGTAGATTGTGGTTGGTGAATTACTTCTTTCATCATAAATACATCACGCAGTGGCAGAAGGAGGTGCCTTGCAGTACTGTTTCATTTCTGTGGGCGCCAGGCTTTCCTTCAGCCTGCTGACTCGCAGCGTGGCCTGCCAGGCCTGGTGAAGAATGGAACCTGCTGAGCTGAGCCTTAATTTCCTGCAACAGGGGGTTTCCAAGGGGCTCTTTTGACAAGGATGGTTTGACTCTCCTGTAGGTTTGTTCACACCATTCAAATTTCAGTTTATTTTCGTTTTTAAACATTTTTGTCTGTCGTTCACAAAGCTGCCCTCCATCCGTTCCTGAAACTCACCCAATCCTGATCTGCTGAAGACCACACTGTCCCCGGTGTCTCGCACTGCATCAGAGCAGCAGCAGCGTAGGTCAGGGACAGAGCCCCCGGAGACCGGAGACCCCCGCTTCTCTCTGCTCTCACTCCGTGGTCGCGAGATGGGTTGCAGCAGTTTCACCGTAGGAGCTAGGAGCAAAGGCTCTTTCTGCTTCCTGACTTGACATTTTTTACAAAGCCCTTTGTGTTTATGTAGCTGTAGTGGAAACTGGGGAGGGAGACAAGGGCTGTGGTTGGTGACCAAGGACTCTCCCCTAGGACACCCGTACGGAGATGCGCCTCTGCGTCATCCAGGCATTGCAGTGAGGGAGCAGTCCGTGTTATGCCCCAAGCCCTCGGAGCAGGTGGGCTGCTTGGTCTTGCTGTCTGAGTGACCATTCAAAGCTCTTATCAACTTGGAAAAAAGAGTAATCCTCAGGGGTGTCCACCATGTCGCGCTTCTTAGATGATGAGGCACCGTGGGGGGTCTGGCTCTGTAACAGAGCTCATCCAAAGGCGGGTAGGTTTGTTCTCTGGTGGGCGCATGGCAGGCCACACCGAGCACAGAAATGGTGTCGTTCTAATTGTTAAACAAGAAAAATGACATGTTGTCACTGAGGCTAATGGATCTTCAGAATTCTGGTTTCCTGTGATTTGAGACTCTGTCCTGGGCATGAGGGCACACGGCAGAGGAGCTACAGATGAACTCTGCAGGGAAAAAGCGTAGTTAGAGTAAGGTTTTGCTTGGACAGTTCTGAATTCTGAATTCCAGGGATTTAAAAGGAAAGGCATCCGCCAGTGCTCCTGCTGCCGAGGCCAGGCTGTTAGTAATGACCTGTCTGAGCCACAAGTCCTGGGGGCCTGGGAGGGGATTAAATCCAGAAGGTCCTTTGGCTCTTAGCTCTTCAGGACTTGCAACTTTGCTCTGAATTCCTTGAATCATATGCTGTCAAGGACCAGGGGGAGGACTCTTGTCATAGCTGAAAGAAAGGACAACTCCAAGTGCCCAGGAATGAAAAATGAAAGTTATTTTTTGACAATAAGAGGATTGGCTCTAGCCACCTGCTATGGTTTGAATGTGTCCCCTCCAAAGTTCAGATGCTGCCAGTGTGATGGTATTAACAGGAGGGGCCTCTTAATACCATGAGGAATGAGGCCATGAGGCTCCTCCGTCATGAATGGGATTGAGACCCTTACAAAAGAGGCTGGATCTGCCCTGGTGGCAGGTGTCCTGGCGTGGAGGTCTCCTTTCCCTCCTGCGTCTTAAAGCAGAGGGGGTTTGAGGTGAGGTGCTCAGCTTCTGCTAGCTGCTGTCTTCTCACATATCAAAGGGAGGGGATGTGACATGTGCTTCACAGGACGGGTAAGTTATCTGCCAAAAGTTTGCCGAAGCTCCATTCTATACCTATCACTATACACGTTGCAGGTAAAGACAGACCCTTGGAACTCACAGCCTCGTGGGGATGACAGATAAGATGAAGAGGGAACAACAGTGCTGTGGGGTATAATCCCACAGAATATGAGTTCCAAGAGGCACTGAGATTTAGCATTGAATTCTGTCGACTGGATCTTGGAAGGCTTCCTAGTGGAAGGAAATGGATTTTTAGCTGAGATAATGCAGCTGTTCATTGGCATAGTTCCAGCTCCAGCTTTTGCCGCTCTCTATGCCTACCAGAGCTGCGTAGGGTCATTGATAAACTCAGGCAGAGGAAAGTAGGGGCCTGAGGGAGTTGGCAGCGTAAACAGACAGGTAGAGTCCTGATTCTAGAGAAGCTGTGGGATTTGGTGCACACAGAGGCTGGGTTTGGTGCGACGGCAAGGGTTGCACATGTTCCTGAAGACAACTCACTTCTGCTGGGTATTGAGACTGACCATGTAGGTGGACAGACAACTTTAAATACTACCGATCTCACTAAAGCCAGTTAAACCGTGGAACTGACCGGGGTTGTC
The DNA here is from genome assembly GCA_963574885.1 of Lepilemur ruficaudatus. Lineage (NCBI taxonomy): Eukaryota > Metazoa > Chordata > Mammalia > Primates > Lepilemuridae > Lepilemur > Lepilemur ruficaudatus. The sequence continues at coordinate 16,587 of CAUYRT010099790.1, read as the reverse complement.
CTGCGAGCCTAATTCATGGAGCACCCGCTTGGTGCTGAGCTCAGGACAAGATGTAGTAGGGAAGTAAAGAGGAAATGGAAAATGCGGACTATGAACTCTAAAACCTTTAAACATGGCAGCATCCTGTGCGTCCTTTTAAACGGAGCCAGGCTATAGATCCACAGCTAAAGATTCCAGCTGTGGACAAGCAACACACGTGTGACAAATACTGACACTACTTTTCGTAGAGAACAGAGTGTGTTCCTGGCAGTGTGCTGGGTGCTTTATATATGGCATTTCTAATTAATTTTTTTAAAAATCCCTAAAGTAGGTTTTATTATCTCTGTTGTACAGGTGAGGAAAATGAGGGCTCAGAGAGCTTGTCGTTGGAGGAGCTGGGATTCCAGTGCAGGCTTGTCAGATGCCAAGACCTGTCTTCTTTGTACTGAACCATGTGTCACTTTTAAATCAAGCCTAGGGAAGCTGGTGGGGTTACTCTAGTGTGGAGGTGGTGGTGTTTGTGAGGCTGGATTTTGGAAGCCTTTGAACTGTTACCAGGGAAGTAAGAATTACCCCGGATCGTGTGAGAGAATGACGTTTCTGTCCTTACTCGCCAACGAGCAGTGCTGTGACTGGTCACCTTGTTGGGTGAAACGAGCCAGGCAGAGGGAATGAGGCGGGCACTGCCTGTCCTCAGAGGCTGTCGGGCTTGGTTTGAAGAGGCTGAGCAGAGAAGGAGGGTTAGCCGGGAGAAAGCCCCTGGGCAGGGAAGCCTGAGGGTTGGGCCTGGGAGCCTGACAGACTGAATTGAGATGATCCCGGGACAAGGAGCTCAGAGAGGAAGGGGGAGAGAGCGCCTGGATGTCTGCAGGGCGTGTGCGTGCGGGAGCCACCCGGGAGGACAAAGCGCAGGCTCCAGCCGGAGGCCCGGATCTCCCTCCCGGGGTCCTCTGTGAGTTACGTGGCTTCTGTCTTCCATAGGAAGCATTTACAAGAGGTGGGGAGGGGCGGGTTCTTCATTTCTCCCAGGTTGTGGAGCCACTGAGTCTTGCAGTAAATGACCAGAAATAGCCAGGAAAACTGTTCCTTTCCCGTCCTGCATGAAACGCCCTTGGCCGAATGAACTCTGACAGTACTGCAGGGAGCAGGGGGTGGGGAAGGGTGGGCTCCCCGTCAGCGGTGGAGTGGACAGACTTAACGATATTTTCCGCCCAGAGCATCAATATCTGTGTAAAGTAGCCGTGTGTTCTGGGGTCTCAGTGGAATGGAGACAGGTCCATTTTGAAGGGAGGTAGGAGGGCGCCTGCAGCCTGTGACTCTGTGGTGGGTGGGTCCCTTCTGAGGCTGTTGGTGTCCATTCGACTGGACGGGTGTCCCAGGTGCCCAGCCTGCTCTCCATGTGATTGTTTCCCGAGACTACCCTTAGCAGCAGGTGAGGCACCGTCTGCAGCAAGATGCTGGGCTTTACTTGTCTCTCTTTGACCTCATCCTTCTGTCCTCCCTGCTCTTTGGTGTCCCATGCCTCATCCCTGCTTCCAACTAGATGATTGTAGTGTCCTGCCAATGGGCTAGTTGAATTAACTAGTGTAGTGGCGACTGGTTTATGTGTTGTCCCAGATGTATAATGCTTTGTGTTTATTAAAACTCACACATCCCACTGTGTTCTTAGGAGAGACCCTAGCTGTGGGAATTTTAGGCACTATTGGAATGGATGGTGGGGACACACTTTGGTCCAGGATGCTTAAGCCCACCCTCTCTTACCCCACGTGGGTAGCACTGTATTCTGTTGGGCCCAGCTTTCCTCTTAACGTGGGATGCTGCGAGGGGAGACGGCAGCCCAGGGTCCCCCGGTTGGGTTTACATTGAGCTGACGGTAGGAACACGGGCCTGTTCTGGGTTTACTGTTGTCTGGTGGAAGCTCTAATCCTTCAGATCCGCACAGAAGTGGGCATTCCTGCTCTAGGGGTATTTGCTCTTCAAAGAAGGCCTCCTAATGCAGGTGAGTCTCTTGTTGGTGGATTGTTTTACCAGATGGGGATGGTGGAGGAGAGATGGGGGTAGGATCTGGAGGCAGAGAAAGCACTTTTTCTCTGAGGCACAGTGGGCTCCTTCCCGTCCACTGTGCCCCACTAACGGCGTGCCTGAAGGACGGGGCCTGCTGCTTCTGGAAGAGTCCTGGCAGCTGTGGCCTCCTGTGTTGGCACTTCCTGGCATAATCTAATTTATAACTCAGTATCTGGATTTAGATTAAGAAAAATGAAAACAAAATCAAAAACCGAAATCTTCCTCCTTCCTCCCTGGTGCGGTGATAAAGGGTTTTGGATGTTCATGGCGTGGTTTTCCCGAGGGCTTCAGTGACTTCCCGCTTTGTTCTCAAAGCCTGCTGCTGGGGGCTGTCTTGGCTGAGGAGTGGTCTCTCGCTTGAGTGCAGTGGGGACAAGAATAAGCAGTTCCGTGAGCTTCTGAGGTCTTGAGCCGGATCAGAGCTGGGCCTGGGCCAGAACCTGGTCTCTGGAACCTGCGATGGTCCTTCCTTCCACCTCACGGCGCTAACAGGGCTGCCAGGAGTCGTAAGCTCTTTCAGGGCAACCCCGCTGCTAGGGATTAAGGGAGCCGAGTTTGAATGTCGAGCCATATCCTAGGGGGTTTCTAGGCATTTTTTGAAATGACGTGTGTCTAGGAGCCCTTTGAAAAAGAAGTGCCCTAAAGAACTGGCATATTAATGGAGCTACCTGCCAAGCAATGAAAGTGTCCCTACATTTTCAAATACCTGGGCACCTGATTTTTCTAGTTTGGGATATAAATGGAAGACTGACTTTTTTCAGACAGTAAAAGCTAATTAATTCAGGCAAGCTGAGTAAATCGGGGCACAGGCGTACACTGCGACGCCAGGCGGCCGCTAAAATGATGCTGTAGAATATTTAATGACGTGGAGAAGAGTTCATGCTTTATTGAGTGTAAAAATCAGGTTACAAAAGAGTGGGTGCAGAGTTATCCTGTTTTCCTGTGATTAAAAAAAAGTACAGCAAAAGACCGCCAAGGCAGACGTCAAAATGTTAACAGTGGCTCTTCCTGGGAATTTGGCTTGCAGGTGATTATTTTTTTAATTTTTATACATTTATGGTATTTTTAGTATACGTAGGATATTTCTCCAAATGAGAAAAGTCCCTAAAAGTGTGTGTGTATAAAGATTAGACTGAAGAAAAGGAGGAAAGGAGTAGATACTTTGAAATTATTTAAACTTACTTATGTTTACAGATGAAGAGGCTGAGATTCAGCAGAATGGGTATAACCTTACCTGTTACACGAGCGTGTAATTATAGAATGAAACAGCCTTTGTAAGGAATCTAAGCAGTAGTTTTTAACACTCTCCAGGTAGTTTTAATATACACCACAGCACAGTTGAGACTAAGCATATCCCCGACCTCTGAGGTCCTGAGCCGAATCAGAGCTGAGCCTGGGATCGTTCAAAGTGTTCAGGATTAAAAACCAGCCATTCGCGTGGTGGCTCAGGAATACACGTGAATTTGTAGTTACCCTCCCTCCCTCCCCCTAAAAAGAGAATCCAGGGTGGTGCTTAGTACGTAGTAGTTGCTCAGAAGATGGTTAGGCATCTTTTTTTCCCGAAAACAGTGTTTTACTTCTGGTTACAATAAAACCATGACATTCTGAAGCCAACGGGGAAAAGAAACAACTTTGAGTTTATCCCTTTTGGATTAGCTATGTTTGTTAAACCAACACCAGAGGCTCTATCTTGTGGCCTGAGAGCTTATTACCCACTTTGGAACATGTGCCTTTTAAGATGAAAACAACATAGATTTTTTTTAAGTGGCCTGTAGGAGTTTTGCTCTTGAATTGGGGAAGGTTCCCCTTATTCTCTCTCTGAGGGTGCCTGTATTTGGGAATACAGCAATCCTGTTTCTTTCTAATAAGAGCCAAATTGATGCTAAAGCCTGTGTCTTACCCGCATCCGGGGGAGGCAGCTTTTCCTCATGTTCGACAACACAGCCCCTCATTTCCTGGGTTCCTTTTGCAGCATTTCATGGATGTTATTCAGTAGAAAACAGCCCATAAATGGTCCCTAAATTATTAATTCATTAACAAATCCATTAAACTCGTGCGGCTTTGCAGTGAGTAATGGTGAGGCCCTTCCTCCGTGGGAGCTGTCATTCTCAGATGCTGATTCCCACTGCTTTCCGGCGGAGCAAGGCGGGGATGTGGGAAATACCGACGAATCGTTGGATGACAGGGCGATAGATTTTTGTGCAAATTCTCCTTTCGTCACAGGAAGAGAGCTCCGCAGAGGCCAGCTCATCAAATGTACGTTGCTGTTTTGATGATTAATGATTCCGGTGTGTCGATCCACCCTCCTTGCTTCAGAACAATTATGTCAACTGTAATCTCCCCCGGGGAATTGCTTCTTATGGCTGATAAATCAGTAGACAGTATTAAACTTTTAAAGGAAGATGACACTAGCGTGGTTCCACCTGGATGACATGCTGTGGTGTTTATAATTGCGGTGAGGTCCGCTTGCTTTTTTCACGAGCAGAGAAAAGACTTGATGCCATTCACTTAAATGGGAGGAGGGACACTAATATTTGCGGAGGCGAGGAGCTGTGTTAAGCACTTTGTGTACCTTGTCTTTTTCATTTGATACTTATAATAATCCTTTCCGTTTTACAGAACTGGCTCAGAGAGGTTCAGTAACATGGCTGAGACACACAGCTAGTGAGTGGTGCAAACTAAATTGGAAGCACAGGACCCTGCCTCTAAAGTCTGTGCTGCTTTTACGCTTTTGTGCCCTTGGGGTTATTGTACAAAGAGGCAGGTATTTTTATGTGAGCATTCTTTGATGACTAGATTAGCGATGTGTATGTGTCAAAAGGGATATTGAATAATTACTGTTTACATACTGCCTATGATGTGTGATGTGTCGGAGCCTCTGGTGAAAGCGGGAGTTATAAATTGTGGGGCGTAGTACTCATTGTTTGAGTACCTACTACTTGGGGGACCTGATACTAGATAATTCACGTACATTTTCTTATTTAATCCTCATGGTAATTCTATGTGATGGTGATAAGTGTCTGTAGCCTTAATTCACAGCTCGGTGATGATGAGTAATCTGCTCAAAGGCACAGATTTTAAGTGGCAGAACCAGGATTTGGACTCAGTTTTGACTTTGTTCTAAGCAAATCGTTACAGTGAGTGAGAGTCGTGCCATAGCATGCTTAACCCATGCTAGAGGAGCAGTGTGTTTGGCAGACACATGGGTGGTTGTTTTCTGCTTGTCCAAGAGGAAGAGGAGCAGGTGCACAGTGCAAAGTAGCAGCCAGCAACTGGCTGAGAAGGGTGGGGAAGGCTTCGGGAGGAGAGGTTTGCTTTGATTCCCTGGAGTCAAAGTTTAGGAGTGGGTTCCTAAAACTGTTGGTGAGGGCAAAGGCCTCGAGACCAGTGTGGAGCGACCAGGAGGGGCCCACAGAGGAGGGACGTGGTGTCTGGGACCCTGAGCTGGAGTTCCAGCAGCTCTTTGCCCTTCTCCTTCTCTTGCCCTCACCCTTTTCTTGGGGGCTCCCTGCCACCCCTCTTCTTGTGCCAGGAACGAGGTTGGAAAGACTCCGTGAGGAGTCTGGGAATTCTGCAGAAGAGAGAGGAAGACGGTGCTGGAGGAGGTGTCCTTCACGTCTCCCTGAAGATCTCTCTCTTTTTCCCCAAAATGCAAGTGACTTTTTTGGTTCTGATATAAAAGTAATTCCTACTTATTGCAAAAAAATAAAATTCTTCAGTGAACTACAAAGAAGGAAAAAACTATAATCTCACCACCTGGAGATAACCACAGTCAAAATTTTGTGTGTATTTTTGCAGTCATTTTTTAGCACATCCGGGTACATACCTCTCCCTGCCGGTCCTCCTGAGTCTAATACTGCGTCACAGTCTTGTTCTCTTATCCGTAGCCCTCACTCACCTTTATATGTCAACACATTTAGATTCCTGTCATCATTTCTAAAGTCTGCTGAGTGTCCCATTGCATGATTGTATAAAAATTCTGCCTTAAGGTCAGAGTCCAGTTAGGAAAACAGAAACCACATTAGGTGCTTTCAATGGAGGACATTTAATACAGGGAGTTGCTGATTACACAGTGGATGGGAGAGCTGAGCGCAGCAGGTCATTGCTGCCACTCCTGGGCTAGATGGGTGCACAGTGGTGAGGAGGTGATGCCACAGCCCAGTAGCCAGGGCCTTCTGGAGGACGCTGGAACCAGAGAGACAGCCGTCCACAGGAGCTGGGGCACTGCTCTCTTGCTACTGAGATGCCACTCAAAGCAGGGGAAGGCAGGGAGAAATGCCCTGGCTTCTCCCCATTCCCTCCCTTCCAACATTCCAGCCAGGCCTCCCACTGGACGAGACTTGCTGGGAGCAAAGGAGTGTGAGATATGTGTGTCTTTCTGACACAGAGCAGAGTAGAGGAGGAGCTGGGAATTGTTCAGAGATCAAACGGGCAGATGACTGCCAGGGATGGCAGTCAGGCAACTTAGTCCAAAGGCTTTTTTGTGTGTCTGAAGAAACTTGGTAGGATTAATCAGATGATACCTCTTTGGTACTTTTGTATGCCCTGCACTGGCTTAAGTCCAGCTGGGAACACAAAGAACTATAGGGCATGACCCTGCTCTGCAGTAAAGTTCAGCAGGGGAGATAATGAGAATGTTTACGGCTGCCGTTTGTTGAGCATTTACTAACTGCCAGGTACTGTGCTCAGCACTTTATGTAGATCATCATTTCAATCTTCATGGCTCATAGCATCGCACTGCACTTCTTTTGAACATTTACCTTGTTTTGTCATTATATAAACGCATACCTCGTTGAGTGCAGGATATGTTCCTGGAAATGAACAGAGTGCTCACTGAGTCAGCACTCCGCAAGGTCACTGACACCCCGGCCCCTGCAGCTCGCTGTTCTAGTCTTCAGGTGTTGGCAGCCACCCTTCCTGGCGAACTCCCTGAGGCCGTGCCATGCTTCTGTCTGTGCTTGTTCTGCTCCCCGTTTCTGGCAGTTGTTGGGTAGTCTCCTCAGGCTGCAGCGGTTTTTATGACGTCCTCTCTAAGTCACCAAGAAAGCTGCCAATCCCTCAAGGTCTGAAAGTCTCTTTGCTCTCTGTGTCCTGGAGGTTTTCACCTGGGGAACTTGCATTTTAGCATCATGTGCCAGATTCGTCCTTTGCTACACACCTTCTGCAAACCATTATGGGTGTTCCCCACAATGAGTAAAACTGTGGACCAGGACGCAAACTAAATGGTAGAAGGGGAAGCCACATCATGATAAACACACACTGCGGAACGGAATCAGCTCAGGATAGCAAGACGGGACGCTACCCGGCTGAGAGCTTTTGCCATCCAGTGAGCTGTGCTTTTATTTTCCCCCTGGCTGAGAGCATAGTAGTTCTTAGAGGAAAATGGATACATATTAAAACTCTGCCACTGTGGCCTGGGTGTATGTTTTTGGTTAGGAAAAGATTTTGGGGACAGTGGCTAAGTGGATGGGCTCTTACATCAGCGAAGGCTGCTTCCCTCCAGCTTTGTGCCCCGTGAGAACAAGGGCCATGTCTTTATGCCCATTTTTGCTGGTGATTATATCCCTAGCTCCTAGCACAGCACTTAGAAACCGAACAAGTATTTATTTGGAACTGGATATTTAAACTGCCATATAAACTACCCCATTTTACAGCCAAGGAAATCGAGGCTCAAAGAGGTTAGACAAACAACCACCAAGAATTAGATAAGGGTGGGGACTGTGTTGATACAGGGGTTGGGGGGAGCTGCCCGAGGACTGTGTGTTGTCCAGGACCGTTTGGTTTTCTAGAGAGAGCAGTGAACTCAGAGATCGGCAGTAGCTCAAGCATGGACGGATCCAGGTTTTGTGGGGCCCGAAGCTTGATGCAGTGTAGCAGCCTTCTCTGTGAAAACCCCTGCAGAATTATCTACACACACTTAGGAGTAAAGCTATTTGTTGTTTAGGCTGAGAAAATAATCACAAAACTACAGATTTTTAAAAAGCTTACTTGTAGTACGAGCACGATCCAGTCCAGAAAATAACAGATTTATGTTGTGGATTAACTGCCCAACACACCTCTGTAATAAAATTTCTCCTGTGTGTTTTTGGCTGCATGCTCTTTGGTTGTGTCTTCATATGACATCAACTGTGTAATGTTCTCCGCAGAGCCAGTAGGAAGGTAATTCCCTCTTTCCTCGAACATGGCTGAGGAAGTTCGGTTTTTCATTTTCGATAATCAGGTGTACGAAGCCCGCAACTTCCTACACAGGTGGACTCCGCTTGCCGTTTGTAATGTGCTGCCCTCGAGCACGGGGATTCTCATTAGTTCTGTGTGATCTCACCAAGAAATGAAGGAACAAAGCACGGGCTTTTATAATCGTACATGCTGCGTTATCGGGGATACTCCTGCCGGGAGAGAGCGTTGATTTTGAACAGGTGTTGATGGGCACCGGAACCCTTGTTGCGGCTGTGCGTGTTTGACTCCTGGAAGATTGTTCCGCGGTTTCGATTCTAGCTCTGTGTGTTTCAGAACTTGTTTCTTTTCCACGTCCACATACTTCCAGTGCTTGGTGCTGTAAGACATGTTCCTCTTGTCATACGACTTCTGGCCCTGTTCTTATGTGTTGCCATGACTCCAGGTGAACAGGAACCTTCCTAAAGCCACTCCCGTGCCATGTTGGCTAGCAATAATTTTAACTAGAGGTGACCACAAACCACACAGCCCGTCCCGCTGAATCCTCCCTGAATACATCTGATTCCTCTTAGCTGGCTTCCAGTGCTAACTGGAGCAAGGTGGGATGTGGCAGAGCAAGACATGGGATAGAAGGAGTCAGAGGTCCGAACCGATTGTGGTTAAAAGATCTTACTTTTGCCTATTTTATGCAAATATGTATCATTAGTCACATATCCAAGACCTGGGGACTGTCCCGAGGTCTTAGAAGGAGCATATGAAGGAGGGGTCTAAGGCTTTACTAACTTCACAGCACACCCGCCTCTAGCCCAGGGGGACTGGATGTCTCTAGTGAGGACGTGTTCATGGAGCAACTGGATTGGAGCTGGGTGTGAAGGCCGTGGGGCGGGGAGCAGCCTACGATGAGGTAGTGTGTGTCCATAGTGGGGGCCGTAGTTAAGTGGTCAGTGAGTGATGGCCATGAGGTGGAGGGGGAATGGCTGTCGCTAAACCTGTTCCTGTTACTGATAACGTTCAACAGAGCTGCTGACGTTTGTCCAGAACTTCCTGTGACCAGCCCCATCCTCAGTGAGTCTCCCTGGTGCGTACTGAACTGTGGTCTCCAGAAGAATATGAAGTGCTAACCCGTAGGGTATCTGTGCATGTGACCTTATTTGGAAGCAGGGTCTTTGCAGAGGTAATCACGTTAGGATGAGATCATTAGGGTGAAGCCTGATCCAACGTAACAGGGGTCTTTATACAGGAAGAAGAGACACAAAGACACAGGCACACGAGGTGAGCGTGCCATCTGAGGCAGAGACTGAAGTGCTGCCTCCAAGCTAAGGAAAGCACACGTTGCTGTCAATCACTAGAAGCAGGGAAGAGGCAAGGAAGGGTTCTCCGTGTGAGTTTCGGGGGGATGAGGTCCAGCCAACACGTTGGTTTTGGATTTCTAGCTTCCAGAGGTGTAAGATAATGAGCTTCTGTTGCTTTCGTGGTAGTGTGGTAGAGCAGCCCTAGGAAACTAATACACTCCCCCAACAACCATGTAAGGTACGTAAAATCCTAGCCCCCGCTGGCAGACGAGGAGGCTGAGGCACAGAAAGAATAAGTGACTGGCTAAGTCTCACAGCCACTCGTGGTAGAGGCTGGTTGGCGTCTCTCTCTGCTCTCTAAAGAGAAGCCATCCTGGTGGTAAAGATGCAGTAGAGGCATCGCTGGCCCGGAGCAGCATGTGCCCCTCGGTGGACTGAGACAACCTGCTTGCTCACCCATGGGTGGGGGAGCTGCCTCCCTTACCGACCCCGCTGGTTCTGATGTCACGGACCTCACCACGGCGTCTTCTGTGGGACATTCGTAATTTCCTCCTACTGTAAAGATCCTACTCCTGACTGCCCCGCACATCCTGCGCTTCCTGTCCCCCAGCCTGCGTCTCGCTCTTACATCGCAGCGGGCACACTGAGCTGCCGAGCTGGGCAGGGCACATGACCTCCCTTCCAGGCCTTCCGGGGGCCCGAGGGGCGGTGCGGCCGGGCAGAGCTCACGTGCTGCTGCTCACCTGGGTCTGGTGGCGAACCTGCTCCAGGCCTGGGGTAGGTGCCGTGGGAGCGTGGAGATGAGCAAAACGTTGTTCCTTTCCTTGCCTTCAGTGTTAGGTGTGGATTCAAGCCTTTGGACATCAAAATCTAGTTTCTCCTGGACATAAAATATTTCAGTTTTTTATTTTCAGTAGTGCTTTGTTTTTGGCTTTCAGTGAGTAAAGGCTTTTAATCTTTTAACTTCTGTCTTCTTTGATATCCTTGTTTGACTTCCCTTTTCTGTTTCATGATTCCACAGTGATATTTTTAACCACCAGTATTATTGAGCACCTACCTTGTGCCAAGCCTGTGCCTGTTCAAGACCCTGAAGATGCTGTCGTGAAGGCGACCGAGGCAATCCCAGCCTCATAACCCCCCAAGGCTGGGACATCAGATGCAGGATTTTGAGTTCCTTAACCTTGAGTCAGGAACTCCTAATGGCTGTGAGTGTTCACGGACACTTTAGAGGGTATATCCAACCCATGAAATTATTTTTATCGTGTGTATATGTGGTATGTGTTTTTCCCCCCTTGGCATAAAACATATGTTGAATTAGACTTTTAATGGCGTCTAAAATTGATTTAAGGGAACCTCAAGGTTAATTCCTTTTGTAAAGAAATTGTCTACAATACGGATGCCCTCCCATAATTTATCTGTTCAAAGCTATTTAAAATCTAACTTGGGTTTTCTCCTTGCTGTTACATTCTGATTCTAAAATGTCTCATTCCTATAGAGTAGACCAGCCTGAATTTCTGAAGTCTGTTTATAGGTCCTGCATTATTATCTGGTAGTAAGTTCAGACTGTTTATGAGATGCCTCTTCAAGAGCCAATTTCATTTTATAACGATTGGGAGCACATTGTTTTAGAAACATCATGACCCTCACCATTATGGGCCACCTAGTGGGCTTGTGGATGTCAGTCACCATGCTTAACAGCTTTGCCTTCCTCCCAGTATTTAAATTATTCAGCTGTGACTCTGAAGCAGTACTATTTGGGGAAAATTTGTGAATCTGGAGTGAAAGTACAGAACTGAAATCAGCCTGGTTTCCTTTATTCTCGAGATTGTCTCTACTTGTGTACAGGAAACTATGTGAATGATAGAGTCATCCTGCCAACATTAGGTTAGTAAACTGTGTCATTGTTCCTCCTTTTGTGCCCTGAGTAGTCCTTGCTGAAAACGAGGACACACTTAAAACAATAATGACGGAATGCTTAATGAGTATGTTTGCTAATAGTTCCTGAGGATCACAGCCAGGATTCATACCCAAGACAAAGGAGGTGAGGCAACATGCTTTAGTATGTACTGGATGTTCCAGAGTAGACCAAGGAGAACTGATGGTGGAGGGGGAAGGTGTGCAGCTACGCATGCTTCTGAAGGAGCTCACCGCTGGTGTTGGCAGAGCACGTTTCTACTGCAGTCTTTCCCCAAATAGCTCCCCTGTGGCTGCCCCAGGTGTGCATGGTAGGATCGTCATGGACGCCTCTCAGTGGGTAAATTGCTTTGAGTAACAGTAATGACTAATGGGTCAGGGACAGCCATGGCATCTCTAGATATCTGCTCTTTGGCCAGGCTCCAGGGGAAGATCCTAAGGGTAGGAGTATAGCAGAGGCATCCACCTGTGCTGGGTAGGGGCAAGGAGTTCCCTGTGTAGGCCCTGGACATCCCAGGTGGGGGCTCCAAGGCAGTAAGGGAGTCCTGAGTTCCAGAGGAGGCATGGGCAAAGAGACCAGGGGTCGGTTAAAGCACTGGGAGGTTCTTAAGGATATGTCTCTAATTCTTCCCTGTTTGGCTGAGGATGAGCCTTTTCCTTTGCTAAGACCTCTTGGCCTTACGTTAGACTCCTAAAGAAGCTGCTTCTCTCTGAGGAACAAACCCAGTGGCTTAGATGTGCCACCAGAAACTGAGAGGGACTTGACCCTTGAGAGAAGAGAACCGCACTTGGTAAAATTTGTGTTCATATGGCTTCTTGCTCGAGGGCACTCTCTGCTTATTGGAGCTTGAAATGGCTAGAAGTCAAGCAGAAAGCTGGGTTGGAAGACACAGTTAAGAATTGCCAGGACTGAAAAGTGAGGTAGGATATGTCAGAAAGGAGGGTACCGCAGAAGGGGAGCACGCAAATCGTTGTAAACTCTGCCCAAATTACTGGCTCACCCCTGAGCTCCCATGAATGGAGGAGATGCCGATGTTGCCAGCAAACAGCTGAAAGTTTGAAGGAACTGAGCAGTTTCACCGGCTGCCCACTGCAGGGGAAAGAGTTTGGAGTTTGAGTCTAGCCAAACTGCCTGTCAGAACCCAAAAAGAAACATGTTTAAAAAGAAAAAGAACCTAGAAAATCTACAATATATACTGTACGATAAAATTACATGACATGTGAAGAAACAGGAGTGTGTAATTCATGACTGAGACAAATTAATTAGAACTGACCCTGAGATGATCCAGATGTTGGAATTAAGAGACCGATACTTTAAAACAATCATTATAAATATGTTCAAAGCATTAAAGGAGAAGGGAGATGTAAGGAATAAACTAATCCAGGAATCCAAGCAGAGAAATAAAAACTATAAAAAAATTCTAACACTGAGAGGTATAGTGTCTGAAAGGAAAAGTTTATTGGATGGGGTTAATAGATTGGAAATGGCAGAAGAAAAAGTCACTGAATCTAGAATTAGATCAATAAAAACTCCTCCAATCTGAAAAACAGAAAAAAAAATCAACAGAGCATCAGGGACCTGTAGAACAATATTAAGTGGTCTAACATATGTATAATTGGAATTCCAAAAGACGAGGGGAGAGAGACAAAATGGAACAGAAAAAGTATTTGAAGAAATAATGTCCTAACATTTCCTGAAACTGGTAAAAAAATTAATTTATAGATACAGCAAGCTCGGCAAACTCAAAGAAGCATATATACAGAGAAATCTGCAGTTAGGCACATTATAGTCGAAGTACTGAAAACCAAAGAAAGAGAAAATTTTGGAGCATCCATAGAGGAGAGAAAGATATTTATAGTGAGAAGAATAATATTGTAAAAACCTGACTCTTTGTTAGAAATAATGAAGATGGGATAACAATGAATCAGCAACATATTTAAAATAGTAAAAGAACATTAAAAATAATCTGTCACCTCCTTAAATTTATATCCAACAAAAATATCCATCAGAAATGAAGATGAAATAAATATTCTCAGCTATAAGCAGAAAAATATGTCACCAACAAAACTATAGTACAGGACATGCTGAAAGGAAATCCTTCAGGCTGAAGGGAAATTACACCAAATGGCAACATGGATATTCAGGAATGAATAGGGTCTCTCTGTGTGTATATATATATAAATTTATGTATAGGAGTATTTAGTATATTTTTCTTATCTTGATTTATTTTGAAGACAGATGGCTATTTAAAACAAAAATTTAAAAACTCTGTTGGGTTTATAATGTTTAGACATATATATGCGTGTACTTATATATGCAAATATATTCATATGTGTATTTAAAAAACATCAGAAGTAACCCATAGGATGTGGGCAGGGGGTAAATGGAATTATTTTTTTTCCTTACGCTAAGTGGTACAATGTAAACTCTCCCATCCAAGTACTAACCAGGCCTGACCCTGCTTAGCTTCTGAGACCCGATGAGATCGGGTGCATTCAGGGTGGTATGGCTGTAGACAATAAACTCTAAATAGACTGTTTTAAGTTAAGGGTGCGTATTGTGTTCACCTTATCAATCACTGAAAGAAGTATGACAAAAGATATAGCTAAAGTAGACAGTAGACTTAGAATGGTATGCTAAAAATATTCAATTATCCCAAAAGGAGGAGGGAATGAGAATTAGAACAGATGGAACAAATAAAAAACAAGTGGGAAAATGTCACACCTAAATTCAACCATGTCAGTGATAATATTAAACGTAAATAAATTAAACATTTATGTTAAAAACAGAGATTGTTAGACTGGATCCAAAGGAAAGAGAACTAAACGTTGTCTATAAGAAGCCCACTTGAAATACAGGATGGATAGGCTACGGGATGGATAGGCTGAAAGTAAAAATGTAGAGAAAGAAATATCATGCAAAAAAAGAAGAAAACTGGAGTGACAGTGTTAATGTCAGACAGCAGACCTTAAAACAAGGAGCATTAACAGAGATAAAGAGGGATATTTCATAAGAATGAAAAGGTCAATTTGCCCGGGAGATCTAGCCGTCATGAAATGTGTATGTGCCTTAATAACAGAGCTTCAACTTATTTGAACAAAACCAGACAACTGTAGGAAGAAATAGATTCTCCATTGTAGCTAGAGACTTCAACACTCCTCTCTTAGCAATTGATGGAACAATCAGATAAAAAAATCAGTAAGAACACAGAAGATCTGAAAAACACAATCAGCCGTCGTGATCTAACTGATTTTTATAGAACAGTCTACCCCAAAGAAGATGCTTATTTTTAGTAAGTATATGTGGAATGTTTGCCAAGAGCGACCATCCTTTGCCATAAATTCAGAATTCAAAGGATTGAAATCTTACAGTTTATTCTCTGATCACATGAAATTGAATTAGAAATCGGTATCAATACCATGTCAACGAAATCCTAAATAGATGGAAATTAAGCCATGCTGAGTCTACCATCTCTACGGGAGCTCTGGGGAGGCCCCATTTTGGTGCTCAAAGCAGGACTCGGAGTGAGGGTCAGAGTCAGCCCATCACAGTGAGAGAAGGAGGCAACTGACACTCACCACGTCCTTGCTGCATAATGGCGCAGTGTTAAAAAGTACCTTTGACATGTTAACGCGTGTAGTCCTCATATTGCTATCCCTGTTTTGGAGGTGGGACTGTTGATGCTCAGAAAGCCTGAGTGACTTGCCCAAAATCGTACAGCTCGTGAGTGGGAGAGCTGAGGTTGGGGCCATGTCTGTGCGATTCCAGAGACAGACTTCTCTGGATCACATTAAAGTGAAGCTGGTCAATTGTATTTGTATAGTTGCATTTCCTTTCTTGATACAGTTTTGGACTACACCATGCTCTTTTCTGGTGAAAATGTGTCCACTGTCTACCCTATTTGTGCTTTGTCTGTTTCATATGATTTTCCTCTTTATAGTAAACTGAGTATGCACAGAAGTCCTCCTTTTGTGTCTCCGTTGGAGACTTCCCCTGACCCCGTCAGATCTAGTGAGATAACTTCCGGCAGACGTGGGTCTGCTCCCGTTTGCGCCTCACTCTGCTTCCCAGAATATCACTGACTATCTTCCTGACTTCGTCTCAGCCTCCCGCCCTGTTCCTCAAGGATTTGAGTGCCCAGTGCTGCCAGGTGCTTTGCTGGGCCAGGACGCCCCCTGCCCACCTTTCCCCTCACAAAATGGAAGCACAGCCCACGGTCTCCTTAAAATAAAGTCTGAGCCAGTCACGGTGATGCGCACCTGTGGTCCCAGCTACTTGGAAGGCTGAGGCAGGAGGATCTCTTGAGCCCAGAAATTCAAAGACAGCCTGGGCAACATAGCAAGATCCCATCTCTAAAAATAAATAATGTCTCATATTTGTCATTATTCACACCTAATGGGTGTGGTGCGCACCATCTGGGGGATGGACACGCTTAAAGCTTGGACTCCGGCAGGGCAAAGACAATATATGTAACCTAAACATTTGTACCCCTGTAATATGCTGAAATAAAAAAATAAAAAAAAAATTCATGCTATAGAAAGGAATGAAGAAAGAAACGTCTTTAATCACCAAGTGGTAACTACTCTTACGAATATTTTTTTTGCATTTGCTTCCACTGGTTTTCTGTTGTGCATACTTGAAAGAATCCTGATTTTTTTTCACTTATTTCATGAAACTTTCCCCTTATACTCTTAGGACCATCCGTTTTAATGAGTGCATGATATACTATTGAGTGAATGGGTCATATTTTACTCAGTCATTATATAAAGAACACAGGCTCTGAGGATCAGTCTCAAAGGAACGAGTAGAAACACACGTGAGTTTATACATATGTGTATATTTGTGTATACATGCATGTGTGTGTGTATGTACACATATGTGTGTGTATACCTCCCCCTTTAATCAATGCTTATCTTGAATGAACTTCGAAACAAAATATACAAATGTACATACATGTACATGCAAGCATGTGTACATGTATGTGTATTATATACGGGTGTGCACACATACATTCTTTTGTCTTTTCTTGAGGTTTACTCAAGCTAAAATTCTTTAAGCAAAGTGCGTTAGGGTTCACTGGGGTTGGCTGTGCCCCTCACCCTCTCACAGGAGGGCTTGGGCCCCTGATCTCAGGAAGCCTGCTCTGGAGGTCTCTGTGCTGCT
>CAUYRT010099787.1:0-10052 GCA_963574885.1 Lepilemur ruficaudatus | reverse complement strand
AGATTGTGCTGTAGATTGTTCCACAGTGTGGATATGACTGATTGTACATGACAAGGCTGAGAATACACTTTCTGTGTGTGCCCATGTGTGTTTGTGAAATCTTTTGGATGACTACAGACACTAGTTTGTATTTAAGTATACAGAAATATAAAAACTAGAGTAGACCTTTACCCACATATGTATGAACAAAGGATCACTTCAAACAAGCTAGGAGAGCTATGATCCAAAGTATAGACTTTCAGGATGCTGAAGCCATATGACTTTTTTGTATGTGAGTAGCCTAGAAGAGGGATTTTCAACAAGAAGGCTCCAACAACCTAATCGGGTCACTCAAGTTAGCAACAGATGAATTCTATGAACTAGTGACAAGGCAACCAAGTTGAAGGTGACTAAGCAAGAAAACATGAATGCTCAGCAGAGGGGTGCTGGGCTGTGACCCACTGTCTGAGGTCTGGTCTGTGTCCTCAGAACCTAGAACACATGACTGTGGAGACACTGTAAAGGAGGTTTTGGGCTGCTATAAGAAAGGTGTTTTTACTTATAGATAAGGAAGGAACAGACAGAAAAAAAGAGCATCCTGTGTCTCTTTTGGCAAAAGTAGAAGAGCTGAGAAACTAAGACCTGGTCTAGGGGATGAAAGGTATTATGAACTGGGTAGAAGAATAAGATAAAAAGCAGGGGTTGGGATAAGGTTGAAGATGGATTTGACCTTACCAGTCTGGGAATTTGAAGCACGTGACTATCAAAAGCCACATCTTAGTGTTGATACTGGAAGTCCCTGGACTTGTTGCATGGCTGGTGAGCAGTAGAGAACAAACAGCTTTCTATGTAAATGCAATGGGGTGGGGGAGGGTAATACTAGGGAAGAGAGAGATATAGGACCTAGTCTTTAAAAGAAAAATTTCCAGACAACAGGATTTAGGAGCTTAAAACTCATGTGGCAGTGACAAAATCCATTCATGAAATATTTTGTTAATATTATCCTTGGCATATGTGTGTAAGAGTATGAGTGTTTACGTGTGTGTTTGTGGCAAAGAGAGAGACAGATACAAAGATACAGAGAGAGAAAGACGGAGAGAGAGTGAAAGGGGGATTATAATTGTGCAAAATTATATGTGAATAAGTAAATGGTGGCAAAATATATGATAGAATTTAATTTAAGTATAGATAAGTTTGTGCCCTAACAAGTAGTAAGTGAGAGAGTTTGTAACTTGGGTCAACGTGTCTATCTAAATAGAATATGTACTCACAAAGAAACAATCGTTTGGACAGAAATCCTGACTGACTGTGTTTCTGAGTCCGGAGGATTAGGATATTACACATTTGGACAGTATACATGGTGTTGGAAAACTGTGTTGTTGGAGGAGAAAGGTCTCATTAGCCTCAGCTATAGGGGACTTTTCTAATTCAAATTTGAGTTATACTTATTGTTTAGCATACTGTAGGAAATCTACTAGTGTTTCCTTAACTGAATTTAGGATATTGGATGGCAAAGAAGGAGATTGATCTAGCAAATTTAAGAGACAGGGTCATAAAGTAGCTTTGAAAAACCAGTAGTTGTCTTTGGGCAGAAATTGACATTGCACAATGAAAGAGCAAGTAGAGCAATGATGTTCATAAAGTCACATAAACTATAATCCACTAACCTGTGAAAAATATACCCTATATGTCATTAACTTGTATCAGAAGACAGTGCACAATGAAGAGTGTGGCCATTCTGGAAGGCTTCCTGGAGACATTGTGTAAACTAACTGTGTGTGGCCAAGAGAAGGAGAATTTTCTTTAGGTAGACTAAATGTACATCCAAAGGTGTCTGAGACAATCTTGATTTTTGCAAGTGGATGGCATTATTATTAATTTCAAACTTGCAGTGGGACTTCAAGGGAATCCCACTTGAATGATAAACTATATGGTTACTCTGTCTTTAGGAGTCAATAATGAAAACTGGCTGGAAATGAGGGTGACTCAAATTTTTCTAACTATTCTTTATCACCTTCGTCGTCAGGATTTGAGACTTGTGCCATCCTTGGTCTGCTATGATCATTTTCAACTTGAGCAGTAACAACCCAGGATCCTTCATCCTGGTGGGCATCCCAGGCCTGGAGCAACTCCATGTTTGGATTGGGATTCCCTTCTGCATCATCTACATTGTAGCCATTTTGGGAAACGGCATCCTTCTCTACCTCATTGCAGTGGAGCGTAGCCTTCACAAACCCATGTTCTTCTTTCTCTCCATGCTGGCCATGACTGACCTCATCTTGTCCACAGCCACTGTTCCAAAAACACTTGGTATCTTTTGGCTGGGGGCTCGAGAAATCACATTCCCGGGGTGCCTTACACAAATGTTCTTCCTCCACTTTAGCTCTGTCCTGGATTCAGCCATTCTGATGGCCATGGCATTTGATCGCTATGTGGCCATCTGCTCTCCCTTGAGATACACCACCATCTTGACCCCTGAAACCATCATCAAGATTGTCGTGGGCATTGCTTTTCGAAGCTTCTGCATCATCCTGCCAGATATATTTTTGCTGACACGCCTGCCTTTTTGTAGGACACGCATCATACCCCACACCTACTGTGAACATATAGGTGTTGCCCGGCTCGCCTGTGCTGATATCTCCATCAACATCTGGTTCGGCTTTTGTGTTCCCATCATGACAGTCACGTCAGATGTGATCCTCATTGCTGTATCCTACACCCTCATCCTCTGCGCTGTCTTTCGCCTCCCCTCCCGAGATGCCCGCCAGAAGGCCCTCGGCACCTGTGGTTCCCATGTCTGTGTCATCCTCATGTTCTATACACCTGCCTTTTTCTCCATCCTTGCCCATCGCTTTGGACACAATATCTCCCGCACTTTCCACATCATGTTTGCCAACCTGTACATTGTTATCCCACCTGCACTCAACCCCATTGTGTATGGAGTGAAGACCAAGCAGATCAGAGATAAAGTCCTACATTTGTTTTCTACCAAAGATACGGAATGATGTTCCACTGGGCAGTGGGAAAGCCAGTATACGTTTGTAGTGTACAGAAATGTAGCAGGAATGAAGAATCAAATGCTGTTTAAAGAGAGAACTGCTTACAGATGATTTGTGTACCAGGTAAGTGGCATCGTCTATATGACAGAGATGTTTCTACGTATAAAAAAATTCTTGATGACCTCTTTGCTTCTGGAATATGGAGTTGTAAAGGATATGATCATGTGATCAGGAAGAAAGAGGTGAAAACAGACAGCTGAGTTACTCTAAATGGAAAGGGAATACAATTTGGAAATTGTGATTTGTAGCTATGATGAGTGATACGCTGTTATGGACTCTAGCTCTCTTTTAAAATTTTAAATTATTTATATTTGGTTATTCTTATAATGTTTAAGTGACAATTGATAATGACATATACTTATGTGGAACAATGTGAAGTTATTAAGCACATATACATCATGGCATGATTAAATCAGGATAATTAACTTATGGATCACTTCACACATATATTATTTCTTTTTAGTGAGAAAATTTAAAATCTACTCTTAGCAATTCTGAAGTATACGGTACATTATTTTTAACTATAGCAGCCACACTGTACAATAATAGATCACTAGAACCTATTTTTCTTTTCTACCTGAAATTTTGACCCCTTGGAGTAACATCTCCTCTTTCCCTATCCACTTCCTGCCTCCTCTGGTAACCACAGTTCCACTGTCTACCTCTATATGAACTCTAGTTATATAAAAATAAGACACATTGATCATAGGGAGATTCTGCTTTCTGTGCCGGCTTGCTAAAAACACTCACAGATACCAGGAGATTTTCTGGTATTCTATTATTCTCATCTGGTTATTTCCATTTTGCTGAGAACATAGTTTGTCCCAGTCCTGATATTTTTAAAAGTTTACTGAAGGAATAATAAGTAGATTTTGAGCTAATTTAAAAGTACATACTCCTTAATCATGGTAGCAGTTGAAAGTCAGTTTCCCCTTCTTAATTTGTGAATCCATACACAATTGTGAGAGATAAGTACTAGTGTAAGCACCTTTTTATGGAGATTAAGTAACTTGTCCAAAGTGCTGTATCCTAAGTGGGGCATGAATTTCAACCCTGTATTATTTGATAGGCAGGTACACATCAGCTCACATGTAAATGCAAAATCAAATCCAATAAAGCATCTGGAGGTAGTGTTAACCTAAAAGCACAGACAGGGTTACTAGAAACTTCTCCATCTTTTTCCTATGAGGGTGAGAAGAGAGGCATCAGAGTCCCTAAGGTGGTAACTGCTGAGGTTTTCCCCACATTGAGCAGTAGTCAGGGATAATAAATGGGCAGGGAATCAAGGTCTCTACCAGGTCTTCCTTTCTGCTCCACTCTGTTCCTTGGTTCGTGTGTCTGCCCCTGGCATATTTTCTGTTTGTCTGCCAGCCCACTTTTCTTTCCCTTTTGCCTGATTTCCAGGATTCGGTGAGTGTTGGTTCTTTGAGAGGCTTTGATAGGCACAAGGCTTAGAAAAAGACAGGAAGTGATTGAAAAGGCCAGGCATGGATTTCCTTGGGGCCATGGAGTGGGCACTATAACTTTCTTCCCTGAGCAACTCCCATTTATGAACTGAGGTCATGGTCTCCAGTACTTGTGTGTGTGCTCCACTGAATGGGCACCAACAGATTAGAACGGATGGACAACTACACAACAGGTGAAGTATGCCACAGTTAGTATTGTGCAGGCAATTCTGTTTCAGACATATGACAAGAACTGATAACCCTAACGTAAGAGTAGAATTAAATGTGCCAGTATGTGTGTGTGCCCAGGGCTGCGCTTGTTAGCATTTATGCATCTGCCTATTTCTGTTCTCTCTTTCACTGTGTATTCTGACTTCTAATGATAATACTGTTACAAAATATAACCTAATAAAAAGAGATAAATTTTATTATGTGCTTACTATGTTCCAGACTGCGTTATAGCTTATTTTTGGGTCTGTATCATTTTGTTCTAATAATAACTGTAAGAATTAGAGTTATCAACTCTTTTTAAAACTAATTAAATATCCTGTCCTAACATTGCAGTCCCTATCAACGTAAGCATCAAAAAATTTGAGTAGCTTGGAAAAATTGTAAATTTTTCAGAGGTAGTAAATTGTGGAACCAGGATTAAATTAAATTCTGGAATTTAGCTTTCTGAGTTCCAGAGAGCATACTCTGTGTCACTATTTTTTCAAGGTACTGTGAAGACCTCTGCACATGTGTGTGTATATGTGTGTATCTATCATAATGTCATAATCTAATCACACCTAATAAATTTAACACTAATTCCTTTATATCATCTAATACCTAGTGCATATTTAAATATCCCTAACTATTCTTGAATTGAGTTCTATGGCTGGTTTTTTTCTTAAAAACAAATCCAATCAAGAACCACATTGATTTGATCGCTAATTTTCTTAAATTTATTTCAATGTAGAAATGTGTTTCCCTCATTTAATATCCATCTCCTGTCCCTTCTAATGGTATTGGCATCTTGAAAGAAAAGAAGAAAAAAAACCTGATTGTGTTATAGATTGCCCCACAATGTGGGTATGTCTGACTGTAGATGAGAAGCCTGAGAGTTCACTTTCTGTGTGTGCCTGCCCAGGTGTTTGTGAATGCTGTTGATTGGCTGCACATACACATTTGTATTTTAGTGCAGGGAAATAGAAAAACTAGAGAAGACCTTTTCCTATATATGCATGAACAAAGAATGACTCCAAACAAGCTGGGAGAGCTATGATTCAAAGTAAAGGGTTTCAGGATGCTGAAGCCATATGACATTGGAGTCTGTGAATAGCCTAGAAGAGGGATTTTCAACATGAAGGTTGCAACAATGTAATCAGGTCTCTAATTTTAGCAATGGATGGATCCAGGAAACCAGTGGAGGAGGAAACCAAGTTGAAGGTGACCAAGCAAGAAAAGATAAGTGCTCAGCAGATGGGAGCTCGGCTGTGACCCACTGTCTGAGGTCTGGTCTGTGTCCTCAGAACCTAGAACACACGACTGCGGAGACACTGTAAAGGAGGTTTTGGGCTGCTATAAGAAAGGTGTTTTTACTTACAGATAAGGAAGGAACAGACAGAAAAAAAGAGCATCCTGTGTCTCTTTTGGCAAAAGTAGAAGAGCTGAGAAACTAAGACCTGATCTAGGGGATGAAAGGTATCGTGAGCTGGGTAGAAGAATAAGATAAAAAGTAAGGGTTGGGATAAGGTTGAAGATGGTTTTTTGGCCCTGCCAGTCTGGGAATTTGAGGCATATGGCCATGAAAAACTTCATCTTAGTGCAGATCCTGGAAGTCCCTGGACGTGTTGCATGGCTGGTGAGCAGTAGAGAACAAACAGCTTTCTATGTAAATGCAATGCAGTGGCGGAGGGTAATACTAAGGAAGAGAGAGGGAAGAGAGGCCGGATAAGACTTAGTCTTTAAAAGAAAAATTCCCAGAGGACGGGATTTAGGAGTTTAAAACTCACGTGATAGTGACAAAATCCATTCATGAAATATTTTGTTAATATTATCATTGGCACGTGTGTATAAGAGTGTGAGTCTTGGTGTATGTGTGTGTGACAGAGATAGAAAGACAGAGATACAGAGAGAGAAAGACAGAGAGAGAATGAAAGGGGTGTTATAATTGTGCAAGAATATATGTGAATAAGTAAATGATGGCAAAATATATCATAGAATTTAAGTATAGTTAAGTTTGTGCCTTAACAAGCATCAAATTAGAGAGTTTGTATCTTGGGTTAATGTGTCTATCAAATAGAATATGCACTAACAAACAATCCTTTTAAACAGAAATCCTGACTGATTGTGTTACTGCATCTAAGGTATTAGGATATTACACACTTGTGTACAGTTACAGTGTGCTGGAAGACTATTTTTTTGGAGAAGAAAGGGCTCATGAGCCTCAGCTACAGAAGATTTTTCTAATTCAAATTTGTGTTAACATGTTATACAAATAGTGTACGAACTCAGCTAGTGTTTGCTTACCTGAATTAGGATTTTGGATAGCAATGAAGGAGGCTGATCTCACAAATTTAAGAGACAGGGTTATCAGGTGGCCTTGAAAAAAGCCAGTAGTTGTCTTGGGGTAGACACTGCCATTCCACATTGACAGAGCAAGTGGAGCAACAATTTTCATAAAGTCATATAAACTATATTCCACTAACCTGTGAAAAATATATCCTATAGTGTTGATAACTTGTACCCGAAGACAGTGTACAGTGAACAGTGTGGCCAGTCTGGAAGGCTTCCTGGAGAAGTTGTGTAAACTAACTGTGTGTGGCCAAGAAAAGAAGAAGTTTTCTTTAGATAGACTAAGTGTACATCCAAAGGTGTCTGGAACAATCTTGGTTTTTGCAAGTCACTGCCATTATTAATAATTTCAACCTTGCAGTGGGACTTCAAAGGGGTCCCACTGGAATGCTAAATTATATCATCATTCTGTGTTTAGGAGTCAATGATGATGACTGACTGGAAATCAGAGTGACTCAAGTTTCCCTAATTATTCTTTACCACTTTCTGTCTTTAGGACTTGAGACTTGTGCCATCCTTGGTCTGCTATGATCGTTTTCAACCTGAGCAGTTATAACCCAGGACACTTCATTCTGATGGGGATCCCAGGTCTGGAACAATTTCATCTGTGGATTGGGATTCCCTTCTTTATTGTCTATATTGTAGCCATTATAGGAAACTGCATCCTTCTCTACCTCATTGCAGTGGAGCGTAGCCTTCACGAACCCATGTTCTTCTTTCTCTCCATGCTGCCCATGACTGACCTCATCTTGTCCACAACCACTGTGCCTAAAACACTCAGTATCTTTTGGTTGGGGGCTCGAGAAATCACATTCCCAGGGTGCCTTACACAAATGTTCTTCCTCCACTTTAGTACTGCCCTGGATTCAGCCATTCTGATGGCCATGGCATTTGATCGCTATGTGGCCATCTGCTCTCCCTTGAGATACACCACCATGTTGACCCCCGAAACCATCATCAAGATTGTCGTGGGCATTGCCTTTCGAACCTTCTGTATCATCCTGCCAGATGTATTTTTGCTGACACGCCTGCCTTTTTGTAGGACACGCATCATACCCCACACCTACTGTGAACATATAGGTGTTGCCCGGCTCGCCTGTGCTGATATCTCCATCAACATCTGGTATGGCTTTTGTGTTCCAGTCATGACAGTCATGTCAGATGTGATTCTCATTGCTGTATCCTACACCCTCATCCTCTATGCTGTTTTTCGCCTCCCCTCCCGAGATGCCCGCCAGAAGGCCCTTGGTACCTGTGGTTCCCATGTCTGTGTCATTCTCATGTTCTATACACCACTCTTTTTCTCCATCCTTGCCCATCGCTTTGGACACAGTATCTCCCGCACTTTCCACATCATGTTTGCCAACCTGTACATTGTTATCCCACCTGCACTCAATCCCATTGTGTATGGAGTGAAGACCAAGCAGATCAGAGATAAGGTCATACATTTATTTTCTACCAAGGGTATGCAATGATGTTCCACTGGACAATGGAAAAGCCAGGAAAAGTTTATAGTGTACAGAAATGTAGCGAGAATGAAGAAGCAAATGCTATTTAAAGAGAGAACTGCCTAGAGATGATTTTGTGCACCAGGTAAGTGGCATCATCTATATGACAGAGATGTTTCTCTGTATAAAAAAATCCTTGATGATTTCTCTGCTCCTGGAATATAGGATTATACAGGATATGATCATGTGATCAGGAAGAAGGAGGTGAAAACAGACAGCTGAGTTACTCTAAATGGAAAGGGAATAAAATTTGGAAATTGTCATTTACAGCTATAATGAGAGATATGGTGTTATGCACTCTAGTTTTCTTTTAAAATTTGATACAATTTATTTTTTAGTTATTCTTATAATGTTTAAGTGACAATAATTATATATATTATGTGGAGCAATGTGATGTTATTATACAGGAATACATCATGGAATGATTAAATCAGGCTAATTAACTTATCTGTCACCTCATACATTTATTATTTCTTAGTGGTAATAGGATTTAAAATCTATTCTTAGCAATTCTGAAGCATACAGTACACTATTATTAAGTATAGTAGCCACAGTATACAATAATACATCACTGTAACTTATTTCTCTTTTCTAACTCAAACTTTCACCCCTTTGATTAACATCTCATCCTTCCCCATCCACTTTCTTCTCCCTCTGGTAACACAATTCCACTGTCTACCCCTATATGAACTCTAGTTATATAAAAATAAGACACATCCGATCATAGGGGGATTCTGCTTTCTGTGCCAGCTTGGTAAAAGCACTCACAGATACCTGGAGATTTTCTTGTATTCTCTTATTCTCATCTAGTTATTTCTATTTTGCTGAGAACATGGTTTGGCCTAGCCTTATATTTTTAAAAGTTTACTGAAGGAATAATAAATAACTCTGAGATGAGATAATTTAAAAGTACATACTCCTTTAATCCTGGTAGGAGTTCAAACACAAGTACTGACATGTAAGAATGGCTCCCATGGAAGACTAACGACCAGGAAAAACACAAGAAAACAAGGGGATGGCTGCCTGCTCTGTCTCATCTTCGTAGTCCCACCATCTATCTCTGGCCCAGTTGTCTGCTATTATTTTTCTACCCTCTTCCACAGGAGAGTTTGTTTATTACTATGGGTACTTGAACTTTTTAGCGGTAATGTATCTCAGTTTTTATATGTGATCCTTCTGATGATTTCAGTGTTTGCTTTCTGAGCTCACAGGGAAAGTGCTAAGATTAAAAGAATAATATAGATGGATGTGCAGGGCAGATTGTAAATGCTGTTCTAATGTTAGCTGTTATGTTAGTATCTTTACTAATTCCTGTTGCCATTCTCACCTCAGACCCATCATGCTTAAACCTGAGTTCATCATTCTGTCCCTTAAAATCCTCCTTTCTCTTCACAGTTTATGGAAGGAGAAAAGCGATCAGGCTTAGTTTTGCTTTCCCAGGTTCAGATTTATTGCCCTCGCTGCCAATGGCTCTTTCTGGTGAGGAAGGTTGGAAATTTTCCTGT
>CAUYRT010099786.1:0-75066 GCA_963574885.1 Lepilemur ruficaudatus | reverse complement strand
AAAAAAACAAACCCCATTAAAAAGTGGGCAAAAGACATTAACAGAAGCTTTTCAAAAGAAGATAGCCAATTGACCAACAGACATATGAAAAAAAGCTCAATATCACTAATCATCAAGAAAATGCAAATTAAAACCACAATTAGATATTACCTTACTCCTGGGAGAGTAGCTTTTATTAAAAAGTCCAACCCTGTCTTTCAACATTCTCTACCTACCAGTTCCAATTTCATTTTATGTGCCAGCCTTTTTTTTTTTTTTCTTTTCCTGAACAGCACTGTGATTTTTCACATTTTCCTTGTGCCATGAAGGCCTTTACACCTAGTCCTAACCTGGGAAAAAGTCTAGGTTTCTGTAAAATTTTTTATTCAAAGTTATTTCCTATGTAAAACTTCCCCTTAGTTAATGTATCATTTCAAGTTTGGCAGACAGAGACCATATCCCCACCCTCCCCCAATAACACAAGGTAGTTATAGTAAATTTTTAATTTAGGTAATCAGGTATAGAGAATGTTATTATAAGTGAGTTTAGACACCCAAAACTGGAACAGATGCAGTTTATTTCAGTGTGGATTCCCATAGCTCTCCAAATCCCTAAGGGGTGAGGGCTGGCATGCAGCTGCCAGTGAAATTTCCATAAACAGTAGATTCTTGCTGATTTGAGAAGCTTAATTTCTTACTGGGTTATAATCCTTACATAATTGATGTTTTCATTACTATCCATGAAGAATTATACATACAATCTGTGTGCTTCCATTTAAGTGAAACATTGATTGCCCCCCCACCCTTAACTAATCTCAGTAATAAGGAGAGAGCTTTTTCAACTGGGGAAAGCAGGAATATAGTTCTGAGTAGTACTTGCATTGAAAGTTCCAGCACTTCAGAAAACTCATTTGTCAAATGCCTCTAGAAAGTATTAGACCTTTTATCTTCTAGCTTCTATAGCACTTTCTTTCTAGTATGAGCCAGTGTCTGGGTTATGGACTGGGAACCACTATGTGCAATACAGCCTTGACTTCATGGAGTCAAGTGGACAACAGTGGACAACACAGATCAATAGCCAGATAATTTGAACGGTAGTTTATGTCACTATAGAGGCAATTACTGAGTGCCATGGAAGCATGCAAACAGGGCTTCTACATAGTGTGGGAATGAGAAGGGTCTTGGAGAAGGTGACATCTAAAGTATTGATATGAGTTAACCAGGTAAAGAGCTTAGAGAGAACATTCTGGTCATATGGAATACTGTGTGAAAGGGCCCTTAAATAAGAGCTTAATACTTTAAACAGTATACTTCAGCGCTCTGGTCTATGTTCCAAGGCTATGAAGTCTTCAATGTTAGAGAGCATTTTTGTAATTTATTGTCCAACTCATAATAGGTGCTAGTTTGGCTAATGTCACTTGATGAATTATATAATTACTGTGGTCATATCACTCTGCTAGGTGTTACGTATGAAAAATGAAAGGTTTGATTCACTGGAAAATTTTACACATGCACATATGTTTGTGTGCGTGTTTATTAGGCAGATAGAGACACATGGAGTCATTAAGGGCTCTTCTAAGGCGCCAAGTCCTTAAGGATAATTTGGCCATGCAGGCACATTGTTTTTGTACTTTCACAATCCACACAGTTCTGAAAATGTTCATCTGAGGAATGACACTTTTATTGGTGACATTTGAGCGATTATCTTATTGACTTAAAGCATATTGATTTATGTGAAACACTTTTTTTGGTACTCGATAAATGCTTGTTGAGTGACTGACTTTCACAAACATTTAAGATAAGAATGATGTATATAGTGAAGTCATTTTGCCAACAGGAAACTAACTGGGTGCCAAGATTTGTATACAATGTAAATCATAAGGACATGAATGTCTTGCAGTTGCCTGGAGAAAGCACACATATGTACTTTTCCAAGGAACAGATTCACTTTTTTCTGTAGCTTATGGCTGAGAAAAAGGCTTCAGGCAGGACCAAACAAACTATTCTTGAGACTGACGATCAAGTAAATCCACATTAAATTTTCTGTATTTTTATAGCATTGTAGAGTATGCCATAAAGCAGTGTCTACTATCACAAACATAGTAGGTGAGGGTGTGCACTTTGGAATCAAACAGTCCTCAAGAAATCTGAATCCCAACCTTCACAGCAACCAATTGTGTAGCTTTAGGCATATCTTTTAATTTCTGTAAGGATGGGCTTATATGGTAGGCCAGATAATTCCCCCTACCCAAGATGTCCACATCCTAATCCCTGGAATTTGTGAATATGTTGCCTGATGTGTTAAAAGCAACAATGCAGAAATGATTATGTTAAGGGTCTTGAGATAGCATGATAACCTTGGGTTATCTGGGTGGGAGCAGTGTAATTACAGCAGTCCTTCTAAGTGGGAGTCAGGTCACCCAGAGTCAGAGAAACGATAGAAGCAAGGTCAGAGTGATGCAGAGCCATGAGTTCAAGGGATGCATGCAGACTCTAGAAGCTAGAATAGGTAAGCAAACCAATATAGTTTTATAATCTAAAAACAGGCATAATAAAAGACCTCTCTTATAGGATTATTGTGAGGATTCAATATGATGATCAACATAAAAAACATTCAGCAGTATAGACGGTCAGGATTAGAAGACTGTGGAGCCAAAGCACCTCTCCAGTTCAAGAAAGCTTTCACATAAATAAACTTTTCTCTCCACACGTTAACGATACATTTTGCCTTGTAAATTTACTTATTTGGTAATGTAGGAGTAATTTGATTTATCCTGGGAAGAAGAGTAGAACTACCAGAATTGCATATATTCAGACAGGAAAGGAAAGAAGGTAGCATTTATTAAAAGCCTGATGTAAGTCAACATATTATACTATTTAATTTCTTATACATTATATTATGAGCTTTAAAGAGATGGCATTTTTCCCATGGTTACATGGGTACCTCACAGGGGTGTTAAGATTCACCTAAAAACTTAAACTTAATACAATAGGGTTATTTAAGTGAAAATAAGCTAACTCACAATAACTGAAAACCACATGGTAGCACCAGCACTTGGCTGAACCCAGGGACTCAAGCAGCAGCATCAGAAGTTGGTGTTACTCTCATCATCTTTTTGCCCTGCTCTCCTTTGTACCATCTTCTTTTTTAGGTTAGTTCTTATCACATGCACAAACCTACCTTTTGAAGCTTATATCCCAGACGTGGACCTGAATTAGGAGAATAACATGAAAATGTAGATGGAGTATGACTCAGATGGTGGACTAGGAAGAACCTGGTGTCCCATTAGATCTGGAGAGAAATGCTAGACAGAATAGGGGAAGGAGGAAAGCACAAAACCAGTGTCAGGTGAGAGAAATGATCTAGGTCAGAAAAGATTGTGGCCTGGCTGAGGATGGTGTTGCAAAGGCACTGAGAAAGACTCATATTGGGAAAACATTTTTAAGTTGGGTCTGACAATTTTTTTTTATTGGATTTGAGTCATAAATGATTCAATGTTTGGGAACCGAACATAAATGTTTGGGAACTGAACAACTAACTCGGTAAATGATGAACTGTATGTTGCGTTGGGAATCGCTAACGTGTAGAAAGAACACATCTGAAATAGGAATCCAGCGTTAATTACCACAATTACTATGCATTTGTTTTTCTGTGGCTGTTTATTGTTAGTTTCATCGTCTGTTTTTCTACTCTAATGCAAGCCTCATAAGAACAAGGGTGTATTCACTGCTCTACTTCTAATGATTAACACAAAACATAACTCATAGTAGGTACTAAACTATTTGTCGAATGAATAAATTAACCAGAGCCTCTCTGCTTTTACTGTTTTTATATATCAGGTACTGTTAAGAGTGAAGAGTCTAGGAGTAGACTGGGTGCAAGTCTCAGCTTCAGTACTTATTAGCAAGTTAACTTTAGGGTACTTCATCTCTCACAGCCTCAGTTTCCTATCTATAATTTTTTAAAAGGCAACTAAGCGTATACTCCCATAAAAATTCTGATGGTAAAATAAACAGTACATGGAAAGCAATTGGAGTAACACCTCTTTAGCAGTTAAGTGTTCAAGAAATGTTGCTTATTAAAGTTACTATTTGAAGGAAATACACAGGTAAAACACATTTGAAAGCCTTTGGTCTACCTATGTGAAGGGATATTTTCTTTATTACATAATAATTAAAATATACTTTGCACTTGAATTTTATATGCATTATCCTTTTTAAATTGGTGGGTACTGAGCAGATTTAATAGCAAAAATACATAAACAAACTGTGGCAGAAGCAACAGCATGCTAAAGTGTTTCCAGGTTTTGTGAATGTGCATATGTGCGCGTATCACTAGTGGAGTGGAGGCACTGAGCAGAGAGAAGACAAGACTCACGATGGAGGCAATCATTGGTTGGTTTTCAATAGTGTGATTGAAAGATATTGTAAATTGAATTTGTGTCATTTTTAATACTGTCTCCTATAGGAGTTTTCTCTTTTGTTTTGTTCACAGCAATTTAACTGTTTCTAAAACTTTTAGTCTGTGAGAAATGTACTACCTGGCCCCAGTTTCTCTAAATGAAATATTTATCTTCAGCTATCCATCCCACGCTGCGTACATTTATTAAAAGCCTGATGTAAGTCAACATATTATACTATTTAATTTCTTATACATTATATTATGAGCTTTAAAGAGATGGCATTTTTCCCATGGTTACATGGGTACCTCACAGGGGTGTTAAGATTCACCTAAAAACCACACCATCCATCTCCGTGAGAACCAGGAGAGGCTTTAGAGGAGTGTTTGCCCCTCTGAGAAATCGTATGACACACCTGCTATTCCTTAGAAAATGAAACTCTTGAGATAAATGTTTGATGTGCTTTCATCTTCTTTACAGTTCTCACTCTTCTAAATATGCATTGGCATAGAAATCTCTCAAGCAGAAAGGTGAATCACCTTACAAAGCCAGTGACTGCAAGAGTGATTATTCTTCTTTTCCCTGCAGGTCATTTATTATGGATGGGAGATACGTCAGCCTCACCCCATAACCAGGCTCTATGCTATTAATGCAAAAAGGCTTTGAAGTTGTTTTTTTGTGTAGCTGCCTACCATTACTATGACCAATGTGAAATTTTGTGGTTCTGTGCAACTTTAATTCCCTGTGCAAATATTAAAGTAATTCTGGTAACCTAGGATGAGTTCCCAGAACATTGTAACTTAGAAACATAATGATATTCCAAAATCATTTTAATGGACTGAAAAAATAATAATAATGGCTTTTAATATCTGCCGTGTATTAATACTATCCCTGCCACATAAATATTATAATCTCAGTTCTAAAGGTGGACTAACTAGAGCCCTAGAGCAGTTAAATAATTTGCTCATGGTCATAATGCCAATTTTAGATCTTGATCTCAAACCCAAGTAGATCTTCATGCAACTCAGGCTTTTTCTATTACAATTAGCCTCCTCTCATTTGGGGCATGTGAGAGACTGTTATCAATCACAGAAGCTGTATCATTTCTGAAAATGATCATTGGACTGTCTGTTGGAATGCTTGATTAAAATGACAGTGCAGCTAGAGGAAAGTATTAGGTGAGTCTCCTCCAAATTCAAGCTCTCCCCTGTCTTTTGCATGCTATATGTTCCATACTGGGTGTCTAATAAATATTAATTATGATAATGCTTCACAGAGTTTATTAAGATTAATATATCCCTAGCAAGTGCTTAGACTTTTTAAGAAGAGACTATATCAGTATGAGATTTTACTTTATTATAATGTAGTGTAAACTGTGAAAACCAATAGAGAGTAGGTATTTCCAATTGTTTTGATTTTAACAGAGGGCAGAGTAATGTCTCTGTAGATTGGTCATTCAATCAGTGTAGCCAACGTTTACTGAATGCTTTCTACATGCCAAGTGTTCATTTAAGCATTTAACATATGCTATGATAACATTCAGTATTTTTTACAGCCCTATGAATTAGGCATCATTATAGTCTTTATTTTCCAGGTGAGGAAACTGAGGCACTGAGGTGTTACATATGGCCAGACAGGCATAAATGTCTAGTCATTCTGATGTTTGATATATATAGTACAACATCTAGACTGCATATGCTATACATAAGTATGAGTTATACTTTATGTGCTTTACTTTTTTTGAATATAAATTTGAAAATGGGAAAATCATTAAGCCATTTATTTATAGATTCATTCTTTTAAATAATGTTAATTGAGCACTTTGTGTGCCCAAAGCACTGTACAAGAGACCTGGTGGGGTATAGACCTCTCTTTACCTGAAAAGCGCATACAATCAAATGACAGACATCAGTAAGTATTGTGAGGCAGATTGAAATGATTGCTGTAATGAAATCATGGGAAAAGAACCATGGGAACATGAAGGAAGGTAGGGATTCCTTCTGGTTAAGTATTATAGAAAAACTGTACAGGGAAGGGTGTTTTAAAGCCTTATTAAGAGGAAAACAGAAAGGCAGCTAAAACTGAGGCAGCATCAAGAATAAAATATGTAGAAATGAAAATCCATGTGTTTGGAAAGTAATGAATAAATTGGTAGGGAAATAATCCCCCATAGACTCAGTGCTTCTGGCCTGTATTTCCAGGTTCTTGAACAAAGATACTTGTTAAAAACATTGAGGAACTTAATCAAAGTAGACTCACCCTAGCTTTACACCCTAGAGATTCTGTTTCCATTGGTAAACATTGTGGTTTGGCCATGTGCTTTTTTTTTTTTTTGTGTGTGTGTGTGTGTGTGTGTGTGCCCTCAATTGAAAACGATAGCAATTAGTGTGCTGTGTTTCCTCTCTCCACTGGAGAACCCTATGTGGGGTGCCCAGGACTTTTTCCATTTCAGCTTTTATAATCCAGCTTTGAACATACACACTACGAAAAATCCCAAAGTAGAGGGTAGAAAGAAATACATCAAGTCACAAATGTCTGTGGTTCTTATACGCTTACACCTTTAAAAGTTATATCCTAGATCTTATCCTTTCATATGGTTACTATGCATTTCTAAATAGTCCAATTGTATATCATTAAACCACGTTCTTTATCACACAATGCAGAAGACAAGGAAAACAGACAATCTCAAAGAAAACATCTGAATCTGAATAATGCTTAATGTAGTACTTTTGTCTACATATATCTATGTACACATAAGGAAGCTTTAGAAAGTAGATAGAGATTCCCTGGCCCAGGGTCCTAATCATATGTTTCAAACCTAAAAGTGTAGTTTGCTCCTTAATCACCCTCCTCTGGTTTGGAAACTTTTCTTACCTCTGTGGGTCTTCTTGTTATGGTGGTTTTCAGTGATAGGAAACTTTCAGCCTTGCAAGGGCAGCATCTGTTCTTCCTTGGCAAATCCTCTTTCCAGAGTTGATGCCTCTTAAAGACTTCATGATTAATTATGCACGCATACACACACAGGGTGTATAAAATGATAATTCACCCTCTTACTGCACTTTCCTCTTCTTACACTTTTAATTCTCAGGATAAAATTAATAGATAGTGGATGTTTCTTTGCAACCTCTAAAGGCATCAGTCTTTTAATTAGTCTTTCCTAGATCAGGAAAAAGGAAGGCCTCAGGGAAAACATGGCTGCATAAATGCAGATTTTTCTCTACAGATGCAAATCTCCCCCACAAAAGAAAGCAGGGATACTTCTGTTTGCTGGCTCTCTGAACAGCCATCTCCAAATGTGTCACAGAAGTATAACTTGTTGAAAAGTATAATTACATTGAATGTATACATTAAATGATTGCATTTAATGTATGTTATATGAGCATATATAGTGTATATATGATATGTATATTTATAATATTACATACAATTTAATATTACATGTAATTATTCTTTTTAGTCTGTATTTATTGAACAACTACAATGGGTATTCCAAATGCTGGTCTAGGCTCTAAGGATACAGTGACTAATAAAACACACATTTCTTCTGTTCCCCATAGAGCTTACAGTCTAGGAGAAAGAAGAGATATTAATCAAATCATCAAAGAAATGTGAGACTACAACTTTGATAAGTGAAAATAAAGGCATATGCTGGCATATTAGGGGAATAATTAACTTTTAAACATACCTGTGAGAAATAAATAGGAGTTTTCTACGTAAATAGCAGTGAAAAAAAGTACTGCAGAAAGAGGAAACAGTATGCATTAAGGTTGTGAGCCTTGAAAAGACATGGCTTACTTAGCATTTCAACAAGGCCCCTGTGTGGGCTGAGGCTGAAGGTGTAATATTGGATAAAACCATTCATGGTTCAAGATTTTATCTTTTTCTAACAACAATGGGAAGCCACTGGTGGAGGGTTTTAAACAGGGAGATGACTTAACAAGATTTTGTTTAGAAAAAATTCCTCTAGCTGCATTGTGGAGGAGATTGTAGGAAGGGTACAAGTAAATATGAGAAATTAGTTAGACCTGTTGGTAGCCCTGCTGAGAGGTAATGGGATCTGGCACCAGGGTTATGATGAACAAAGAGATTTTGAGAGATTTCAAATCTGTTCAGGAAGTAAAGTTAATGGAAATTGGTGATGGACTGGATTTAGGAGTGTGGGTAAAAGAGAACTCAAGGATATTTCCTAGGTTCTTCATTAGTGTAACTAGATGAAAGTGTACTCACTTACTGAGAACGGGAACTTTGGAAGAATATATTGCCTTATTATTCTATTAATGATCAACTGATTCACGGGAAATATGCAATATATAAATGTAAAAATGTGCTTGAGAGTCTTAAAATACTGAGACACTAGGAAATCTGCAAGTCATTATTGAGATCACATGTCTATTTCTCTATTTATAAAATCAGGATGTTCAAATCTATAGGTAGATTTCTTTGATAATGTAGCATAGATAATAAAATATTTGTCGAGTGAATTAATGATAACTAAAAATAGCAAAAAATCCATAGTGTTTGATGATTAATAGGTATTTAACAAATATATTTTTTTCTGATTTAACATATTTATAATTTAGTTTAATATCATGTGTCGAAACAAATCATTTTGAAACAGGGAAAGAACCATAAGCAAAGTTAGATTTCACTTTAACCCCAGAGTAAGGCATTATTATAGTCTTTGTATATAAGACTTTGCATATAATGCTATACCTTCATTTTCGCCCATGTTATGCAAACACACTTGGCATTCAAATAATTCATCCTTAATGGTGGCCAAATAAGGACATGTATCCATAAGGAGTTTTAAAAGATGTATATAATGAAGATGTAAGCATTTACTCCAACTACTTGAGTAATTCAGGCCACCAGATGTCACTACAGATTAAGCAATGATGAAAGGTTTCCCACAGTGTATAGTCTACAGAAGCTTCTGACAAGTTAAACAAATTCAGGAGGATGTTAATTAAAAGAATAATAATAATTGGGCAGTTGTTTTCTTTCTACCTTCCCTCTAATGCATCTGGAAGAATGAAAAACATAAAGAATGCCTGTAATACATTCACTATCTAATTTTGCATAACTTTTTCTTTCTATCCTAATAAAAAAAAACACGAAGAAGAATAGATGTTACAGTCCAGCAGAGCATGGTTTTGTTTCAGCAATTTGTTTGATTGTGAGCAATATTTTTCAAGCTCCATTTTTCTCTGACTTCATAAAAGAAGGCTGTCCCAGCTCACTTATATTAATGAGCCTTTACACAACCACCTTGCTTGTAAGAGGTGTAGCAGTGGCTGAATGTGTTTCCATTATAATGGCCATGTATAACGGGTAGTTAATCATGAAGAAAATTCATTAGCTGAATGTCACCAGAAACCTATGTCGTGTGGCAAATGAACAGGGGACAACCAGTTTGAGTTTTAATTTCTGCAATGAGCTCTTGTTGTAAAACTCCTTTCCTCTGTATGAAATTGGGCAGAGAATTAACGGCATGACAAATGGCTGGTGGAACCTGGTGAGAGGCCTTGATTACAAGAGAGTTTGTTTTTTTCTGTAGAAGTTTCCACAAGTTTCTCATTAGAAAAAGAAGTTATATTCTTACACACCTTGAATTTTACTGTTTATGCCATGGAGTAGTAAGGAAACTGAGTCAGGAATAGTCTTTGAGCAAAGGTATACTTTAGGTCTGTATCAAAAAGAATGATAATTCTTTTGCTGAATTAAGTTCAGCTCAAATTTACTGAAAGGACATTGGATATCTCACATATTCATTCAATATTTACTCAACGAATAGTTCCTGAGACCCTTCTCTACATAAGATACTTCCCCAGGTGCTAAGGATGCAGCAGTGAACAAGCAACTTGCTCTCATGGAGTTTATGTTCAGTCTATTACAGAGGAGAGTGTGGAGGATATAGATGAGGAGAGAAAAAAATAAACAATGTAGCAATAAATAATTGCATTCATGTTCTATAGAAAAATGAAATATGCTAGTAGGATAGTGAATAACTCAAAAGTGATGGGAGAACATCTTTAGGCAGAGTACACAGAGAAGACCTCTCTGAGGAAGTGGCATTGGAGTTGAGACTAAATTATGGGAAGAAGCCAACCTGGATACGTTCCAAGCATCCAAGAGAGAAACACAAAGGCTTAAACATTATAAGCTTTACTTCCTGTCTTAAGAGAGTGGTTGAGTCACTGTCTCATTACCAATGTGAAAATTCTCAGTAAGGAATATTGGCCCAGTTACTTATGTTTAGAGCAGTCAGCTCTGCCTAAGAAAACATGATTAATGTGGGAAAAGGACTTCAAATAGAGCCACATAGTTGGAGTGGGGTAGGAGGAGTTTCCATAGAAATGGAGGAATTACAGAGCAGAGGAAATAGGAGGAGTCTACTTATTGCAAGATTTAATGTGAATTTTACTAGATTTTGGTACAGCTGTCATACACATGCCTCACTGGTGATAGGGTGAATCTGTGCAAATCTATTTGAAAGCAATTTGAAAAATCATTTCAAAAAGCAAAGGATGTCCACACCTTTGACCCCTCAGTGTATCCAATAATGCATATTATGAATGTTTTTAAGCAAATATGTATTGATGAAGGTGCTCATTAAAGTGTCATTTTAATAGTGGAAACTAAGAAACCGCCTGAGCACTCAACAATATTAGAGAAGTTGTAAAAGTATGATACATTAGCATGATGAAATAATGAGCACTCATCACAGCAATAATTAAGAGGGTTATGAATCAAAAAGGACAGTAAAATATTATGTTAAAATAAAAGCATGGTTTAAAGTTATATCTGTGGTTTTATTATTTTATGTTAAGTTTCTTTGGGTTAAAAAAAGCATAATAAAACATGGATAAAAAAGGCTAGTTTATTTGATATATTTAATAACATCTTTGAAGACCTACAATATTTTGCCAGGTTTAAGGTACAAATTTGAGTAAGTTTTCCTTATTCATAATAAGGACCTCCTTGGTCCTCCTATCAAGCTCAGGCGGTCAGTATGTGCATATGAAACAGAAGGAGTTACTTTTGTGTTGTAGAAAGCTCATGGATTTGGCGGAGGAGGAGTGAAGGAAGAGAGCCATTATTTCTTAAGTATCTATTGTGTTCCTCTCCTTATGGAGAATTTTACCTCTATATTTTTAACCTGTAATTTACATTTTATTATGCTTGATTTTATAATATATGTGCATAAACTGAAGTTCTGATAGTTAAATAATGTGATTATGTTCACTGTTGGAATAAATAGTAAGTACAGCCATAATTTAAATGTTTAGCTTTGGGTCCCCAAACACATACTCTACCTTCTCCTCGTAAATACTGATTCAAAATGGGGCAGAAGAAATTAGGGAAATGAGGGGGGTTTCCTCACAAAGCATGGACAGAGGAGATGGCTTTTGCATTGGGTGTTAAATGCAGAGTGAAAGCTTTATAGGGACATTGTTTCAAGTATTAGAAACTGCATACACAAAGAAAGGCACTGGGACCTGAAGTTGCACAAAGTGTTCTGTGCATTGCACATTTAAAGTGACTAGAGAGTGGCCCCCATATGAGGGAAGAAACAGGACAGGAGGCCAGGAAATTTGGTTGAGGTCAAAGAGGGTGAAATGTGAATCATCTACAGGCCATGGTAAGAAGCTTGAACTTAACACTTAAATGGTGGAAAGCTTAAGAATCTTCATATTTGTAATGGGGCATACTTGTTCCTTTTGTCTAGCTGTATCTTGTCCAATTTCAGAGGCTGGAGACAGACACCAAAATGAAAAAGTGTCCGCTGACACCTCAAGTATAGTTCTACCACACATTGTCATAATTGCTGCTGACAGAATCACAGAAATTAATGTCAGAGCAATTTGAAATCAGTTCTTTTGTGTCTCTCAGTGCAGTGTTTCTCTCTGTTCAATCCTGCCTTTAGGGTGAACGGGATTTGCTTATCCATGTTGCTGTTTCTTATTATCATTGTGGCTTTCCTGCCCTTTTCAGATCTCTATCATCAAAGGTATTGGTGTGAAAATAGGATCTTTGCTTAGAATTTCTCTAGCTATTTTGATAAACAAAATATTCTCTCATTTCTAATATTTTAAACTCAAGCCTATGAGTGTTTGGATTTCTAAAGAACTCTAATTTTGGCCATGCAATGACATTCAATCAGAAGATATATATCTGTGTGTATCTGTGTGTGTGTGTGTTTGTATGAATGTATGTGTGTGTATATACATAAATATATATACACACAAACAGATTTTATATAAATTAAAAGTATAAATACATACACATATATGAATCATTAGACTTTATATACAAATTGTTGAGTTATAATGGAGATGCTTACATATTCATAAATAGTATATTTTTAAAAAGAAAATGTAGACTGTGCTTAAAGATATACTAGAATTCCAGATCCATATAATTTCACAGCACCAGAGTCTACATCTATACAGCTTCATTCTAGATTCAATAATGATTAAAATTAAGGTCTAGCCCAAGATAGATTTATCAGTCTCTAGCTAATATTTCTACCTGAATTTTTTTTTTCATTTATTGAAAGAAGTATTTTCAATTCTGTGGCTATCACTGTTTGACTCATAGTGAAACACAAGCTGCATTCCCAATATGACATAGAAAACATCCAAGAAAAAAACCAAAACAAACAGATGAAACATTTGTACCATGAACAGAAATCTGCTTTAAAGCGATATTTTTCTAGGTTGTCCATGAGCTATCACTTTTCCTGAAAGGTTTATGGAGAGATTTATTACAATAACAAATAACAGTGTTTCTAGCCTCAATATAACACCACAATTGCAAATTGAAATAAAATAAAATAAAGGCTATTATCTAAAAAAAATAAAGAATAAATAGCCTTCAAGACTGATAATGGCTGAATTATATTTGTTGAAAAATTTATAACTTACAAAGTAAGAACTATGAAACATTGATGCCTTTCTTCATTTTTAAAAATAATCTAAAAACACTAAATGTTTCAACAGAAGGTCAATGGGTAAATCAATGATAGATACATAAATAGATACAACATATACCACCAGCATTTGTTAAAAGAATTTCTTTATAAATGTAGATTAGGGAAAATTGAACTCAAGTAAATAATAATTTTCATTATTCTATTATAGAATGTACATATCTGCATAATTAAGGCAAGAAGATAAGTATAAAGAATAAAGTTTGTATTTACTAAAATGACTAATTTACTGCATGTTTTTAATGTTATGACTATTTTAGTTAAGAAAATGAAGTAGCTACAGCTTCGTATGGTATTCTTTTATACCCAAGAATTTCTCCTGTGGCACCATCTCAGCAGGGAGAACAAACTTATTTTATAGAGTTAAAAGTATGAAATAAAGAAATTGGGGTAAATAGGTAGGTAGGCAATGCATTTTTATAGAAAATATCGGATTTTTGTACTTTCTATTTTGCATCTTTAAGAGGTAATTATACTCACTGGACTACAGTGCCTTGAAGCATTCTTTGCAATCATTCAGACCTGAGTTCAAATTCACTGTCTTCCATTTATGAGCTGTGTGATCTTGGGCACATTAATCTTTCTGAACCTCAGAATGCTCGTCTACAAAATGTAAATCTAGAAGCTTTATGCGTATTCAGCAACTCACTGTATTTCTTTACCAGCTTCAGTTTCTTTTATTAAACCATAAAAAATAAAGTTCAAATTTTATGCTTTTAAAACTTTGGCAGATCAAATCTAGCATCTAACAGCTTATCTATTCTGGCAATATCAGTTAGTGTCTCTGAGCTATTTGGAGCCAGGAAGTTTATCCTGTTCATTTCAGTTTCTCTAAACTCCACAAAATGCCAAAAATATAAATGATACTAACAAAGAGAAATGTTTATAAAATTAAACTACATTTCCTTAGTTTATGCACATTAGGATAGGATAGATTCTGCTTCAGTAACACACTCTTAAATCTCAACAATTTAAATGTAAAAAGATTTATTTATTTCTCATGCAAAATTGAATGCAGATTGGGTGGCTGTCAGTAGAGGCTCTTCTGTAGACAGTCATTCTGGGTTTCTAGTTCTTTCAACATTTTGACACTACACGTGGCTATCGTAGGGGAAGTGGGATGGAGAAAGGCTTGAATCCGTGTTTTAATAATCTGCCCATATTCCATTGGTGAGATCTCAGTTATGTGTTTGCAAAGTAACTCTAAAAGAGGTAGAGAAATGTAGCATGTCTATTTAAACCAGAAGAAGAAATAATATAGCAAATACGTAGCATAATCTCTTCCACAGTGTTTATGAAAGTTTATGAAAAGTTTATGAAAAGTCATAAACTTTTCTGTAAAGCACTTTCCTACCAACTGATTGAATTTATTATTTGATTCTCTCTGCTAAGAATAGCACAAAACTTTTTAGATTAAAGTAAATATTTATTTTGTATAAATAATTAAGAACTGTTTTTTATTTATCTGTGGGATGACATACCTGGTACAGGTCTCCAAAAATGGTAAATATTTAATTACGCTTTTCTTAATACCTGTGATTCGTACAA
Organism: Lepilemur ruficaudatus; assembly: GCA_963574885.1. NCBI lineage: Eukaryota > Metazoa > Chordata > Mammalia > Primates > Lepilemuridae > Lepilemur > Lepilemur ruficaudatus. The sequence goes on along the minus strand of CAUYRT010099786.1, from coordinate 60,148 downwards.
GGATTTTGACATGAGATGTGGCTTTAGATATTTGATAGAACATCGCATGCAGAAAATGAGTTATTCCTTATGATATCAGATGGCAGAAGTATGGGCTATGAGTAGATGTTGGAGGAATGTAAATTTCTCTTCAATCTACAGAAAGACCTCTCAAGAGAATAGGTTAATTTGGTCATAGTGACTTCTCAGTCTCTGGATATAATAATTTAGTCATGCCTAACAGCAGGATATATTGGAAAGAGATAGTCTTTGGAGTTAGACTTTTCTGGGATCAAGTCACCGCTCTACTAGCTCCTAACAGCTATTTACTGGTAGGGCAGTCTTGGCAAGTTAATTAAATTCACTGATCTTTCAATTTTTCATATATGTAATGGACATTGATCTATCAGGTTTCATATTTGTAAGCAATAGAAATCAGCTCTGGTTGATTCAAGTAGAAAAGGAATTTAAGGAGGATATTACATAATTCACAGAATTAACAAAAAATCTTAGGAAAAAACAAAGCCAAACAAACAAACAAAGAGACCAGGTGAAAACCAGGGTTGCATAGGCATTAGAACCACAGCGGAAATGGTGCTATGGAAGCCATCTGGTGTGGACCCTGCTGGACACTCCCTGCCCCAGCTTGTGCTGCCATTGCTGCTGATCCTTCTACTCGGAAGACTGATGTAGCAATTGCCACTGAAAAGAATTTATTTTCCTACTGGATTTCCTGTGCCATTCCAGCCAGAGTCAGGTTCCTGGACCAGAGCTTCTGATTGTTTGAGTGTCAGCTATATACCCTCACCCTCACCCTCACCTTCACCCTCACCTTAACCCTAACCCTAACCCTGTCTTTACTGCCACAGGGTGGAGAAAAGTGAATGTCTGGCCTTATTGTTTCTGCAAAAGGAGTCAATCTTACCTCTCCCTGAGATTCATACAGTGGGAAAATTTCCCATACGGAAGAATCTAATTGTTGGACACCCAAAATCCAGCTACAGGATATAACAATTGCAACATTTTAGGCTTAATGTAAGGATTACTTAAGATGTTTCTAAAATGGTATAATGCCATATTTCACAAGTGCTGTCTTGTCCTAGTTCTGAAGTCATGGCTGAAAACCCTCGATTCCCCTTCAGGGGCAATTTGTTAAGCTCCACGACAACTACTTCCGTTAAGAGGCTCTAATACTCCTGGGTTCTAGTGCACGCATGCCCATGCCAGAGGCCCCCAGATACCTAACACCAAGGGAAGGTTCTTCTTCTTTTTGTGGTGGAATATTAAAAATGCCCAAGCCCATAAAAGTCCATAAAACCTAGCTAACCCCACCCCATTTGCTATGCATGAGCCATGTTCTACAATTGCAGATTGCTGTTCCCCTGTCCTGGGGTGCAACTGTCTGTGTGGCCCTGAATGGTAGCCTTTTCTTGTTTGGAGATGCCAGTAATAAAGAATAAGAAATCTTTGTGTTGTGTCCTGCCATCCATAGAACTATACCTGATATCATATAATTATGAAACAAATGGTCAGTACTATCCCCAGAATATATTAACTGAATACATTTTTTGGATAAATAGCTATTGGGACTACTTTAGAGATCATTGTTGTACTACATAAGTTTTAAACTTTTTATTCAACTCCATGATTCTTTGAGAAGCTAGAAAAGGCACAGAATATAAATATTACAGAACATATCTATTATGGCTTTATTTTTGTAGCAACTTTACACTATAGTGGCTATTCTGACATAGAAATCTGGCTGTGTTCTGGCCCACCTGTTAAGATTTTAAAACATTAGAAACCTGGTCTGAACTTCAAGACTACTACATAAATAACTCTCAAAGTCAGATTTGAGCGCACACATTTTTCAAAATCTCCAAGGGTGGTTTCGATATATAGATAGGGTTGAGAAACACTGGCTTACAGGATAAACCTCAAATGCCATTGCATTGCACACCATGATTTTCACAGTCTGGGCCAATCTGTGTTTCTCACCTCCTTTCCCTGTCTCCTCCATCTGTTCTCTTCTCCTTTGTGGCAGTACTGTAGGACTTGCCATTTTTCAGACACCAGTTTTTCCTTCTTTTCTTGGAAGGTTCACATGCTTTTTAATTTTTATTTTATTTTTTCATTTAGCAGAGTCTGACATGTTTTGTCACTTCTTTTGGAACATGGCATAAAACTTGGCCCCGTGGTCTTCTCCCCTGTTTCTCTTCAGAAAGTCAACCCAGGAGATATGTTATGTAGATTGTTTCTTAATGCAGCATCGTTCACATTTGCATCATTTTCTCCATTTCCAATGTTGCACCTTTGGGATAAGTCTAGTTTATTTGATACACTGTGATTTTACAAAAATCTCTAACCTATTGCTAGCGTCTCAAATTCATTTTACAACGCATAAAGTGATTTTCATTAATTTTAAAGGTATGAAGCATACTTCACATCCTTATTAATAGCTAGGTATTTTGCTGTGTGCTAAAGAAATAGTTTTGTATAAGAAAGACTCTACCTAGTCTTTGGCTTTGGCTAAGATGCAGTATCAGGCGCCAGATTTATCTTCCAGTGAGACTTAGTGCCTTCTTTCTGAAATCATGAATAAAAGAAAGATGTTTATTCTCAACATTTCTATTTCTTGAGGTACTGGAGGTTTTAGTCAGTGCAATATGGCAAGAAAAAGAAATAAAAAATATCCAGTTGGGAGAAGTAAAATCATTTTTATTTATAGGCAACATAATTGGCTATATAAAAAACCCAATGGAATCTAAAAAAATAACTTCTAGAACTAATAGGCAGATTTAAAAGTTGAAGACTACATGATATATATAAAAAAAGTAAATTGAATTTTTGTATACTAGCAATGAACAATCAGAATTTAAATTTAAAAAGCAATACTGTATATAATAGTGTCAAAGATATAAAGACTTTAGAAATACAACAAAAGATTTGAAAGAGGGGCTCAGTGTGGTGGCTCATACCTGTAATCCTAGCACTCTGGGAGGCCGAGGCGGGAGGATAGCTCAAGGTCAGGAGTTTGAAACCAGGCTGAGCAAGAGTGAGACCCCGTCTCTACTAAAAATAGAAAGAACTTAATCGGCCAACTAAACATATATAGAAAAAATTAGCCGGGCATGGTGGCACATGCCTGTAGTCCCAGCTACTCGGGAGGCTGAGGCAAGAGGATTGCCTGAGCCCAGGAGTTTGAGGTGGCTATGAGCTAGGCTGACGCCACAGCACTCTAGCCTGAACTACAGAGTGAGACTGTCTCAAAAAAAATAAAAAGATTTGAAAGACCTGTACACTGAAAACTATTGTATACCACTGAGAGTAATTTAAGCAGACTTAAGTAAATGGAAAGACCTACTCAGAAGGCTAAATATTTTCATTCATTTGCTCATTGGTTGGAAGTCTAATTTTTTTTTAATGTTAATTCCCCCCAGATGGCTCTATGAATTTAATGCAATCCTAATTAAAATTTCAATTGAATTTTTGGTAGAAATTAAAAACTTAATATGAATTCAAGGAGCCTGTAATAACCAAGTCAAAATTGAAAAAGAACAAAGTCAGGGAATTAATACTACCAGATTTCAGGACTCTTTAAAAAGTGGTAGTAATTAAGACAGTTTGTATTGGCACTAAGATAGAAAAGTAGATTAATGGAACATAATAGATTTACACATACATGAGCAACCGAGATTTACACATATTTGAGCAACTGATTTTCTTTAACAATGGGCTATCCATTTGCAAACCAAAAATAAAAATGAAAACACTTCATTCTATGCCTCATAGCACGTACATAAATAACTTACAGGAAGCATAGACCTAAATGTGGAACATAAAACTATTACACTTATGGAATAAAACACAGAAGAAATTCTTTGTGACCTTGTCTAATTCACTCCATGAACAAACACAAAATGAGCCCCTGCCATATATGTTTTCTCTATAGCTTTCTAATGTTTTGGATTCCCAGACCAGCAAGGTTGGACTACCAGAACATTATAATTTTTCTGTTTAGCTAACTCTTTCACCTAACTCTTTCACCTTTTGAGTTGTTTCCCGGAAATGACAGACTCCTTGCAGAATAACAATACCAAAACTCACTGTCCGTCACTAACCTGTGACCTCCTGCACCTGTTGCTTTCAACACCACCTGCCCCAATACACATAGCCGCCTTCCTGAACCCCTTGTAAAAATCTCTATCCTCAGTTGGTTGGGAAGATGGATTTGAGGCAGTTCTCCTTTATCCCAGGTGACATCATCTGTAATAAATCCCCTTTCTGCCGGGGCAATCCTTGTCTTAATAATTGGCTTTCTGTGTGGTGAGGAAATGGACCTAGGTCAGAATCCCCTTGTGTGTTTGATAACACATGGGTTAGGCAAAGTTTTGTTAGCTACAACAACAAAAGGATGATCCATAAAATAATAAATTGATAAAATGCATGTTCTAAAAATTGGAAACTTCTGTAAAAATAAAAAAAATAAAACATCATTAAGACAATAAAAAAACCAGTAACAAGACTGGTAGAAAAAAAATTGCAAATTATACATCTGATAAAATAGTTATACCAAAATATGTTAAAAACCTTCAAAATATAGTAATAAAGCAAATAACCCAACATAAAATAAACAAAATATCTGGACACTTCACCAAGGAAAAAAGTAAAAAGCAAATAAGCCCATGAAAAGATGCTTAATATAGTCACTAAGGAAAGGAAATTTTGTACTGCGTTCCCATTAGGATGAATAAAATTTATATGACTGATAAATACAAATAGATAACATCAATTGGAAAAATATCTTTAGAGAATAATTTCTTAAAAAGTTAAACACACAACTACCATATGATCTAGCAATTCTACTCCTTGGTATTTTTCTAAGAGAAATGAGAACATATGTCAATATAAATATTTATATATGTATGTTCATAGCTTCTGTATCTGTAAGCCAAAAATCAGGACTAACCCTAATGTCCATCAACAAGTTAATGGGTAAACAAACTGCAGGACATCCATACAATGGAATACGACTCAACAACAAAAATGAAAATAACTATTGCCCCATGCTACATAATGGTTGAATCTCTAAATAATTATGCTGAGTCAGACAAATCAGACCAAAAAATATTACTCAACTTTAATATCATTTATGTAAAATTTTAGAAAATGCAAAACTTGTGACAGAAAGCATATCAGTGGTTGACTAGGGATGGAAGGAGCTGACCGAGAAGGGGGTGGTATTACCAATTGGCATGAGGAAACTTCGAATATAATCTTCATTGTCTTGACTATGATGTTTTCATAGGTACACACGTGTGTCAAAACTTATCAAATTGTACACTTTAAATTGCACAGTTTATTTTATGTTAATTACACATCACTAAACCTGTCAACACTTTAAAAAAGAAAGGGAAGGAAGGAAAATTCTCTAATCACAAGCTAGTCAGTTAATGGCCATAAAGAAAAAAAATTACATGCTTGGTTCACAGGAGGCCCAGAGAATTAGAACTCAGTTCAGCAAGAGGCTTAAAGGGTGGACAAAGAAGATCAAGAGGGCTTTGCTGAACTGAATCTTAAAGGACAAAATGCAGGTGAATTCACGACAAAAGTGTTCCAAGAAGAGTCTTCAAACGCAGAGACATGAGAAGCGAGAGAGCGTGGTCTGTTTGCAAAACTGCAAGTTAGGTCTGTCCTCAGTCACTAAATTTGTTTTTGATCCCCATTCCAGTTTTCCTGTTTTCTATTAATACTACATTGGTTTTAAAATTGCACATTTTTCATTGCTTTGCTTCTTTTCTCCCTAATACCAGAGAGGTCTTTCCTTTCTGTAAGTGGTATCCAATTCTAACAATTTTAAAGTCATCGCAGTGAAGATTTCCCTGATTCCCATAGCTTGAAATGTTTCTTCCTCTTATGAACCCACAATGCTTCATTTAGAAGCATTGTGATGCCAGTTACGTATCAGAGAGTGCTATTGACACTTTCACATATGATATTCATTTGATCCTCACAACATTGCTGGGAGGCAGGCAGTATCATCTCTACTATAGGGATGAAAAGTAACAGGCTCAGAGAGCTCATATGACTTTCCAGAATTCAACAGCTGGCAAAAGTCAGGACAAGGGAGATAATACGGGGTGTTTGCTTCCAATTCCTACTTTAATTTTATTATGACACTATTGCTATACCTCAATTTTATTGAGGTGTGTTGGCCAGCGATGTTTGTTTACAATATTGTATACCTACATTTGCTGTTCTTTCCAACAAGATCACACATTTTATTAAGGAAAGCAATATCGTTTTATCAATTTATGTGGGGAATGTGCATATGAGGTGGTAAATACATATTTGAGAATGAAAATAAAATTGGGAGAGAAGAGAAAGAGAGTGAAAGGAGGATGAATGAAGGACAAAAAGAACAGAGATAGAAAAGGAGGGAGGGAGCAAGTGAACAGTGTAGTAGTAAGAAATGCTTACTGTTAGGAAAAGGAGGGCAACACATGCCATTTTCCCTCCGGATGGTAGATTGTGAGACTCTAATCAAGCTATATTTAAAGCTAGAACTGCTTCTGAAATGTTAATTATGTAAAATAACAATAATTAATTTTTGGCTTTAAATTTGTTTAGCTTGGATCTTTTTTTGTGGTTATTTCAATCACAGTGTTCCTAATACAAAAAAAAAAATAGTGCCTTGTGAATATATAAAGATTTCCAGTTGAATATGTTGGTATAGTGTGACTTGGCTTCTCTTGATAACCCAGGGATAAACTGAACCACATGGGTGGTCTCTCTCACTTCATGAGGAGACTCCATCGCCATTGGTGGTACAAGGCTGCTAGTTATGGTGTGCTTATCATGTACCAGGTAGTCTGCTAGGCACTTTATGCATATTGTTCATTTAATCCTCATAATTAGCCTATGAGGGAAGTATTATTTTTCATTTTAAGCGTGAGATAACTGTGGCCTGGGGAAACAAATATTGATTATTGACAAACATTGATTACCAAGATAGATTTTCAACATCTGTCTGACTTTAAGAATTGTTCTTTCTATACTGATAAATTATAGCAGTCCCTCCTTATCCATAGAGGGTGTGTTCTAAGACTCCCAGTGAATGCCTGAAACTACAAATCATACCAAACCCTATATATGCTCTGATACTATGATTTTTCCTGTACATACATACCAATGATAGAGTTTAATATAGAAATTAGGCACAGTAAAAAAAATAACAACAATAACTCATAATAGAATAAATGTAACACCATACCAGCATGACTATTCTTGAGCTTATCACCATTATTAAGTAAAACAAGGGTTACTTGAACACAAGCACTGTGATATGGCAACAGTTGATTTAATCACTGAGACAGCTACTAAGTGACTAACTGGTGGGTAGCATATGGGGTGGATAGACAAGACAAATGGAGGATTCAGATCCCCAGTGGGATGGATCAGGACAGCATGCGATTTAATCACACTACTCTGAATGGAGTACAACTTAAAACTTATGATTATTTTTTATTTTTGGAATTTTCCACTTAATATTTTCAGACCTTGGTTGACCTCAGATAACTGAAACCATGGAAAGTGAAATTGCGGATACGGAGAGGCTACTGTTTTCTGCTGTTTAAACAATTCCTGAAAACAATTTTCCTCTAATTTCTAAAAATATTTTCACAGCAAAGAGGGAGTATTGACATTGGGAGAGAGTTTTGTTTGTTCACAGTTTTAGAGAGGCTAAAGTAGATCTCTAAAAGCTCGTATATTATCTTTCCCCCTGAGTTTCTGTGGGCAAAAAATGTTACTGGCATCTTTGCATTGCATCCTGAACACAAAAAGATATTTTGGTTGAAATAGCATGACACTGTCAACCTTGAAATAGGCATTTAAAAGCCTTTTCGTTTCATAAAGCTTTCAGTGTAGCATGTGGATTTATAGTTATACTAGTCTACAACAATTAAAATCCATATAAATAACATTCTCCATGTTTAGCATTTTAACCACTCTTTGTTGGTAGTGTAATGTGCTCAGTATATTTCCCTGAATGCAGCAAAAATAAATCGTAAATTCAATAAAATGTACGTAATACTATTTATACTTAATACCAGAGCAGTCTTAAAAGTATTTCTTTGTGAATATATCTACATGAAATGTTAAAAAATGTAAGTTATGTGTATATTATATGCTAATTAGCTCACAATTTCATGTAGATATATATGAACAAAAAAGAATGGAAATAAAGTCCATTAAAACCTTGTATTTATTTTGAATGTTGGGAATGTGAAATTTTACCTTTCTGTTCCATATATTATTTTTAATGACAGTTTTAGAAATAATACAATAAATTTTACTTTAAAATTTTATAGAAACTTCAATAGTACAAAATTCTAAACACTATTTTTAAATGTTACCCTGAAATTTGAGGAAATAATTATTGCTTGTTTAAAGCTATCCATTTATTTACTAATCCAATGATTATTTTTAATTCATCACACATTTATGAATACCTAACATATATCTGACATAGTTACAGTGATTGAGTATATACTATTGAAAAGACGGGCAAAGGCCTTGCCCTCAATAAGCAAGCATTTTTGTCAAAGAAGAAAGTTAATACACATGCAAATACTTGCAGATGTCCATGTGCACCCATACACAAAACACATGTACCAGGAACTTAGATTTCATGGGAGATAAACACTATGAAGTACAACAAGATAATGTGGTAGATAAAAATTGAGATGGGTAGGGTCTTTCAAAAGGATATCTGCCTGACTATTTCCAAAAATAAGGAAGAAATATGTGTGCATAAAAAATGATCACTGAGTTAGCCTTTACTGTCACTGCAAATGAGTAGGAAAAAAAATCTCTAAAAAGTGAATGGTTAATTTATTAACTATATCAATTGAAAAGAAAATTAAATAACATTATGTGTATAATTTTTATCCAAATATAAGTAAATTCTTCTGATCTGAAATAAAGAATGCACAAATCAAATTAATGTGTAAGGTCAAATTATAATTTGGCTATAGCATTTAAAGTTTATTTGTACAAACTATAAATAACTGTCACTACATCAAAAGAAAGACGTTTGAATAGTTATGTTAGGATTAAGATATAGTATTAAGAGTGGTGCTTTAATGTTGCTTATTTATTAAAATAAATAATTAAAATTTATGTATTAAATGCCATAGAGGTAAGTTGATTTTTATATTTAAAAAATTAAAAATCGAAATAACTAATTATGTCTAAATGCAAAATGTTTCATCATAATTTCAAAACATAAGAGTAAGATTATAGAAATCAAGATATGAACACTATTATATAATAATGGAATTCTTGTTTTTTAAAGAGAAGTTTAAAAAATACTTTCTCAAGTGGAGTAGTGCAATGAATTTGCTCCTTGTTTTCAGTATCTAGGAAGTGAATTTTTACTCAGTTCCCTTCTGAATGCTATGGCTCTCCTTCACTGGGATATTCGTTTATCCTAAGCTGGGGTGTGTTCCATTCCCCTCAGCAGTTCAGGAAACACCCACCTGCAGGGATATTTATGATCAAAGAGTGTAGGTCAAGACAAAGGAACTTCCTAGAGTTTGATGTCAGCAGGGTTACTATAGTTTACAATAACCTATTGTACATTTCAAAACAACTGTAAGAGAATAACCCAAATTTTTCTATTAATAGCATACTGACAAACATTTGAGATGCCATCATGGTCTACAGGTCCATCTTAAAGAATGCCACTAGTTCTGGGAAAACCCCAATTTCCATGGGGATCTGATTCCTTTTGTTTTGTCAAACTTCTCACTGGTTTAAGATACTCATCTAAAGTACATAGCAAAATAGCAGGAGCTCAATAATTGATAAAAACTATTTTGTTGTTATAATTGACACTAATAATAACACAAAACGATTATAATGTTTGCTTACTTCCTGCTCAGAGTCATTGCCTTCCTAGGTGGTCAGAGGGTATTCTGGTTTCAGTTTGTGCCTCTTCCTCATTCCACCTGGTTTGCTCATCTGTAATAATTGTTCCAAAGGCAAAAGAATTAATAAACTTATAGGTCCTTCTCAGATTCGCATTTCTCAGATGTGGTGTTTTACCCCCTTACCTGTTAATCATCTCCACCAAGCCTTCTGACTGCTGGCCCCTCACCCCCAACCACCTTCTTGAGACCCTGCTTCCACACATTTTGTAGTAGACAGAGACAAGAAGGCAGCTTCCCTGAATAGAGACTTCCATAACTGCTTGCTACTGCTGTTGATTTATTCTGACTTTATCATGTTGAAATTTGAGTTATCCCGGAGAAATTGAGATAAGCCACTGTGAACTTTATTTGATCCTTTAGAAAACCATGTTGTTTGGAGAAGAAAGCCACCATAGAGATTCAAACCCATCTGGCAGGCACAGAGAAAATGAAAGTGATTTGTAAATGCTAAAACATCCGTTTAGGGGAAAAGTATCAAGGGATTCAACAAAGGTCATTTTGGGGAGCATCTCTGTTTGTCTTCATGAACATTGCAGAGAAGGACATAAATTGGGTATTTATCATGCACCCGGAACAAACTACATTGGAATGGACAACAAATAGGAGACAGCGTGGGGAGGGGGAACCATGAACAATGTCATCAGGGAGAGGAAAAGACATATTAAGCTTAATTTAACTGAAAGCTCAGGGATGTTGAGTATCATTACTCAGAAGCACCAGGTACAAAACATAATTTTCCCCAGTGTTTTCTGTTCCTTAGTTACTTTATCTTCATCTCCTTTAAGTTATTTTCATCAAGGTATTGTCCAGGTTAGGTCAAAGGCTCATGGTGATGAATCACTTCCCTTGGTATCTTTTGTTTTATGATCGTACCCACTCAGCTTCCAACTTATGCCCTAGTTAGGTCTGGGCATAAAAGGGGGTAGTAATAGACAGATGAGTGCATTCCCTGTGCAAATATCTTTTTTTATGCTATTCCCTCTGCTCCAGATGACATTCCTTTTCCCTGTATTGATCCAGTTCACAAAATCCATCAAAAGTAAATTACCACAAAAATAAATGAACGACCAATTCTCAAGCATCCCAATTTCTAATGTTGAGGATTAAAATGAATGCATGTCTTTCAGAATGTTAGTTATTAAAATACATCTATTCATGCTAATCCTGAGTTGGTTGGGAAAGGGAAAGGAGGTGCAGAAGGAGACAATGATTAAAAATTTGCATATGCCTCTGAGCTCAGCTCCTCTCCGTCTATTGCATAAAGCCTTTCTTTAGATCACTTATGTTCACATTTCCCTCTTTTTGTGAATTATTTTTTTCTCCTTAGATTATTTTTATCTTCCTCCATCTGATAAATTCTCTTCCTTCCCCCAACAGATAATAAATTCTTTAAAATTGATTAAAATATCTCTTTATATAAATATCAACTACTGTCTCCAAGTGGTTAGAGTTCTCAAAGTGCAATATACATAAATCATAAATTTGATGCTCCCTGCTTCTCTGACAGTCAGCTAGAAAAATGGTAATAATCCCCATTTGTATATCAGGAAACAGCTTTTCCAAGCCCTATGGCTTGTATATGCAGCCCAGACAGAAATATGGCTCTTTTACGGTCTCCTGCTGTGCTGTGCCACTCATGTGTGTATGAGCCTCACTCTTGATGTAAACAAAACTGTTTCTGTTTTTCTAAGTCCTAACATAGCTCTAAGGCCAATGCAAGTGGTGTTTACTCAAAGATTCTTTGTCAGCTTTTAGCCCATGGTTTCCTTCTACAGAGTTCGTAACCTTTAAAGACCATAATAACTGCCTACAGAGATCACAGAGCTTCCTGGGCCCCATGCCTAGAGCTTCTGATTCAGTAGGTCAGGGCAGAGCTCCTGAATTTGCATTTCTAACAATCTCCCAGGTAATGCCTATGCCTCCTGTCTGAGAACCACACATTAGCACTTTTGAGTAGTGATATGCAGCTGTTTCAGTTGCCTCTAAACACAAGAGAAACAGTCTACTCTAGAACCTTGTTACTCAAAGTGTGGTAGTGTACCAGCAGTAACATCACGAGTATTTCAAAAATACACAGTCTCAGGCCCCACCCTGGACCTGAATTCAAATCTACATCTTAACAAAATCCCTAAGTGACTCATATATACATTAAAGTTTGAGACATAATGCTCTAGCAGAGAGTAACCTAATAGTTTGGTGAGTCATAGTTATTTGGCCTCCCAGATACTTCCACATCTTCCAAACTCATCACTGTGGAGGACCTGAAACTCTTTCCTTAGTTCCTGATCAAAGAATCCTGAAGTAGGATTTTGATTGGTCTGACTTGAGTCTTATTTCCATTCCTGGACCCATCAACCCTGGGACAGGCCACTGTGGTCACCAGCCTTCATAGAATCATACAGATGGAAATTCAAAGAGGTGAAAGGAAAAGCATGTTGAGAAAGAAGATCTATATATGTTAGCATGTGTTATTCAGAACATCTCTGCAGCCTAACAGAAACTTACTTCTCCTTGACTTCACAATCCTGCTGGGTATTTGGTAGGTAGTCTTCTGTGCAGTGGAACCTCGGAGGCATCTACTTAATTCTCTGAATGAGAGAAAGCATGGGAGTTCTCTTAGAAGTTTCTAGAAGATAAGCCCAGAAATAGTAAACAATATCCAGCACTATACTTAGCCCATGGGTCCAGACAGATAAAGAAAGCAGACTGGTGGACTGATACCATTTTCTATGTAATTTATACAAATGAGAACACAAATCTATATGAATACTGTAATTCTGATTTTAAATACAAACCGACTTGATGTTTGCTTGATTTTACTAAGTCCCTTCACATATGTACAACAACTATTCAATCAACTATCAAGGAGGCCATTTAATTTATCACTTATTTTCTCATTGATTTTCCTTGATTGTCCTCCTCAAACATTGCCATCCTCTACTCAGAAGATGCTTTTGAACTCCATTGCTTTTGTCTTGTCCTTTCTCACCCAGGTTGGTGACCTTGAGAAGACAGTAAGTTCTGCTCTTCCTGACTTCCTACTTCTGCTATTCCTACCTGAAAAATTTTAAATGTTCTCTTAGGTAGCATTTGAATATTCAGTATTTTAAAAGTAGTTTACTATTAATAAAAACTACCACATTTTGCAATAATTTATGTTTTTTTGTTTTTTAAATCAATTCATCATTCAATAAAGTACTAAGTGTGTACTATGAGCTGGATTGTGTTTTAGACACCGCCAGATAAGAGCAGTGGATAGGGGCTTTATGTCATGGATCCTACCATTATAGTGGTAAAGTAGACAAACACTAAATACTAACTAAACAATGAATAAATACATAAAGACGATAATCAGACCATGATTAATACCATGGAGATAATTAAAATAAGGTGACATGATAAAATAATGATAAGGTGATTACTTTAGATTAGGTACCCAAATAATAAACTGAAATCTAAATGACAAAATGTATCCAGATATGACAAGGCAGAGGAAGAACATTTGAGAAAGGAACACTCTAGCCCAAAGTTCCAAGGTGAACAACCTCTTCTACTCCTTTCTCTTCATAGATGCACCTCCGATGGTTCCCTTTCTCTTCCTATTATGCTAAACTTACAGATATAGCTTATAACATTGATTAGCCCTATTATTTTTGTTTACTCAGCTGAAGAATCAGGGTTCACATGAGTTGCAGTGTGACCCCAAATTTTCAATAATTATTTATCAATCCTTTAATAATAGCAATCAATTAATAAGACATTACTATATACCAAGGATCATGCTTGGGGCTATAGATACAAAGATATAAAAGACAGAGTTTCCTATCTTCAAAGAATTTAGCCTATTGGGAGTGAAAACATGCCACATATATGTTACATTCCATGTGATAAGTGCACATGTGGAAGTATGTGCTCAATACATGTTTTCACTCCCCATAGACTGTGAATTCTTTGAAGACAAGGAAATCCACGTTATATATCTTTGTATCTCCAGCACCAAGCATGATCCTTAGTATATTGTAATTTCTTTGTATGTACACACATATAAAGAAGGGATTTATACTCCAAGGATAGTGGTGGTGCTTGAGGTATCTAAATGAACTGGGCTTTGGTTGGACATGGCAGAGGGATGAAGTCAATAAAAGAGAGATTCCAGGGGAATGGGAATTTCTCAACTTGGAAACAGTGCCTCAGTCTCCTATTTAATGATTAATTATGTTTAATCTTCCATATTAAAGGTTAGAGTGCATTTTTATACATAGCAGAGACATACAAGCTATGCAAGACCCTTCCTTGGCCATCAGAGTCAGAAAGTGCTGCTTACGTTCCCTAGAACATCTTAAAACTGAAGGAAGACAGAGATTTCTTGCATCAGATTGCATACCGCATGCTCACATAGGTGCAGAATTCTCAATGTAACCTACCAGGCATTATTAAAGACCTGTTTTACATTGGCAGAGACTTACTGGATATAATGAAATTACTCACACAATTATGTTCTCTTTCTTAAGAAAACCACACTTGTTTCCAGTTTATTTGCACCTCAACTTTGCTATTTTAAGGTACTGTTCAATGTAATACAGAACACTTATCTTGAAGGAGAAAGGAGGAAAAAAACAACGTATCTGTCTCTTCCCTTTTACAGACTCATTTAGTGAGTAATGTATGGACAAAGTTTTCTTTGCTCAAAATAAAAATAAGGCAACTGGTAAAGAGCAAGTCCTAAAAATTCTGTGAAAGTTTGAGGCATTCACTTGAAATGTCAGAAACACCAAACACTTGCTCGCACATTTAAGAACTCAGAAGGCTCATATTTACTCAAAGTAATTACCTGGAAACTCGGTAAAGTTCAACATTTTAGTGGAAAGCTACCAAGACTCAGAACCTCATTATGTGACAACTTATCCAAAGAATGATATTTGGTCAAAAAGACCTTATTTGAAGATATTCACTGCTACCCCTTGAGGCAGTGTTGATCATATTTAAATATGATGGAAATATTGTGTTTACCTTGATATTTAGACTACTGTTATGCAAAAGTAGTGCTATTTTTTATCTTCATTTGTCAACTGAGAATGTAATGTTTTAAGTAATTTTTGTACATATTAATTTATCTTCGAATTTAGTGCATTTTCAGGAGCTCCAGGACACTCATAAAGAGCTTAAGACATAGTCTTTATTCTCAGGGTGCTAACTAGCTATAAAGAAGGAAGAAATGTATAAAAGCAAATAATACAGGTACAGTTTAAAATGAACATGACAACCTTCTGTAGTTAAAATAAAACACAATCATTTACCAATTACTTACTGCATAGACAACATTATCTTTGGGATCATTGATATTTAAATGCAGGTCTAGGTTGTTCACATGTCTCAGAAATACAGTAAATGCAGCAAATTTTCTAGCAAAAACAAAGCCAATTCATGTGGAGATAGATAATTGGGAACAAAGAGTCCATGAGCTATTAACAGTTTATATTGTTTAACTGCATCTCTGCATTAAGAATTAACAGAATATAAATGTTGGTAATTAAAATGACAGATGTTACACAATTGGCATTGTTTTTATATCTTTAAACAACTTGTTTAAAATAGTGTGGAGCACCTATATTTTTGTTCTTCTTTGACCTTGTGCCTCTGAAGGAATCTAATGGATTTTAATAAAACATTGGGTGATAAAATTACTGAATTTATGGGTTCAGCTGTTGTGCCTTTCTTCCCTTCATAGGGCATATTAACCTGTAAGTATATATTCTGCCCATTTGTTATGAGAGATACTAAATGAGTCAATATAACATCAATAATTCAAGGGATAATTTAGCTGCATAATTGTATTTTATTGCATTAATGCTTTCAGCTACTTTATTCTAAAGCATATCTATTGCAATGTAACAATGTGATAGGGCCAATCTTCATATAAAGCTTTATAATTATTAAATATTTCAAAATCATCAGAAATATAACAAATATAGGGACAAAAAGAGCAGCATGCAGAGAATTTCTGGACCACACTGTGGATTAAAAAAAATGAGTGCTTTTCCCGCCTTTTCTAGGTAACATAAATACCTTTCTGCTTTAAACACTTGGATTTCCCTTTGTCAGCCTATATTTAATTCTGAGCCTTGGCCAACAAAGTTGTAACCTCATCAGTCCAGAGAAAATTTAAAATCACTGCCATAATAATAATTAGAAACATAGTTGGGAGATTTGAGGTTTTCAAATCACTTTTGGCATCCATTGTCTCCTTGCCTATTTGAGATAATCCTATGCCTCTGATGATATAGTTCATTCCATTTTAGAGATGAAGAATGTGAGACTCTCAGAGATGCTATTATTCTTGTCCCAAATTATAAGCCAGCAAATAGAAAAAACATAATTTAACATCTTCTGGCCTCCTTCCATTGGATTCTTATGTTTGTAGTTTGTTCCAGTTGGTAGTCTATGACTGCTAAATTCTTACACCTGAGTCCTTCTCCAGGCATTGTCATCAGCTGAAGTGGGTTGTCTCAACTAAGGTTCTCTCCTGGTTGGGGAAGCCCATATCCACTGACTAGTTGATGTGAGAAGTGCAAAGGTCTGATTTACTTGCCTTAATTCAGCATAACTTTGAAGGGCTATTCCAGCTCAAGTGTTCCCTATAGGATACGCTGAGGCCTTTGTGGCAACTACATTGCAGTTGAACTTCTTCTCCCTTTGCCCAAACCTGTTTCTGCAACTTCCGTTCGCATATTATTCTCCTCAACATTCCCCAACAAACCTCCTGCTTGCACATATCTTCTTAATAATGTGTTTCCTGGGAAATGAACCTTAGAATGATTGGTACTTGAAATAGTCCTAGGAATCAGACTTTAAAATGGGGTTTTAGAGTTGGTCATCTTCCAGTTGACTGAAGTGATAGATGGAGTATGTATAGAGCTGGTATTGTTAAAACTTTTTGGTGATGAACTGGGATGGGACCATGGGAGGAAATACACTGACTGGTACCACTAGCTCAGGCATTTGGGAGGTTTGACAGAGTAGTAATTTTATAAGGTCTGTGCAATTGAATAGCTTTCTTTTTTCGGTGCTATTGATAAATTGGAAAAGATAATGAAAGA
The DNA here is from genome assembly GCA_963574885.1 of Lepilemur ruficaudatus. NCBI lineage: Eukaryota > Metazoa > Chordata > Mammalia > Primates > Lepilemuridae > Lepilemur > Lepilemur ruficaudatus. The sequence goes on along the minus strand of CAUYRT010099786.1, from coordinate 43,077 downwards.
CTAGAGATTTTTAATCACCAATTAAAGCAAACTGTGAAAGCCAGAGGACCTCCTTGACAGCACATAAGGAGATTCTCATATCCTGTACCTGGAGGGCAGAGAAAATTGAGGATCAAGTCTAGGACTTAATTATACGAGATAGGGAGCTCCAAAAATGATTAATTTCTCAAACTCCGAAAGCCTCCGAAAGTCAGGACCTTGACTAGGAAGAAGTGAGATTCTGAAACTTGAAATGAGAACATCTGGGTTGATACACTCATAAACTTTGAATTTCCACATTCCACTGAAACTTCTGGGCCTGCAAGAGTGCCTCATTCTTCTCTGTTAAAGACTGCTGCTCTCCATTGCTTGAAGATGATAGTAGAGCTCTTTACCTTGCAGGACATGGAAAACCAACTTCAGGATCTAATACTATTTTCCCACACCCTGATTACCAATTCAATAACTAGGATCAAATCACAATATAATCTGACTAGAGAGGTTCTGTAACTTTAGGAAGAAAGTGACTATACACCCAAGGAGCCAAAAGTCTAGAAAACATACCAACAGGAGCAAGCAGACTGTATGCATTCTGAGGATGCCGTACCCAAGGAGAGGGTGAAATGTTAATTTGGCCAAAGAAAAGCTTGTCTATCAATATTTATTGATATAGGACCACCATCCATAATACAAGATTTAACACTTTGACAATGACCCTGGGAGATAGTCATAGGTCTAAGAAGCTGTGAATTCTCTTGGAGACTTAGATAAAAGCTAAATAAAGTAGGAAGGCCATACTGCCCCAGAAAAATGTTATCAGAAAATAAAAATGGTCAAATGGCTTAGAGCCATGGGTATGCTAAAGTGAATAGAGTGCATAATGCCAAAAGACAGCAAAGGAAGGCCTAAAGGACAATCCTTTTGCCAAAGGAATGAGGAATGTCTTAGATGAAAGGGAACCAGCATTACTAAGAAACTCTTTGGTGGCTTTATTCTGTAAGCCAAGGCTAATGGCAGACAATTCCATCACTGATCTGGCCTTGCTGATTGTAATGGGGATAACAGGATCTCCAAATAATAGAGGCCAGATGATGGCCTTTAATAGTCAATAGCAAGTGGGTGCATTTATCTCAGGTTATACCTATGGCTGCATACTGGATAGGGGGTTGTCTCTTAAGACCAGCTCACGGAGAAGGAAAATGTCCAAGCTTTTTCACAGGCCGTCTCAGTTTGTGACCACAAAGCAGAAATGGACTGCTGCTTTGCACGACAGCCTCAGACAAGGGTGGCCCTGAAACATTGCAATGAGAGTCCCTGTAATAAGAGCTGCTGGTGGTGTATCTGGTTATTCACTTTGTTTGAAAAGACCAGTGGTTCAAGATAAGAATATATATTAGATCTTGAGCAGTAGGAAATTACTTTATAGTCTGTTCAGGGTGAAGGATAAGAGGATAAAAAAGAGAGTTCTAAGAAAAGATACCAGTAAGAATACTGGAGAAATTATTCCCATATATAAAGAAAGTTGACCCGGGCAGAAAAAAAACTAGTAGATTATAGTTGACACTGTGACCCACCACGCCAATCCCCCTTCAAGACTAAACACTCACTTCTTAATCTTCCTGGTTTGTTGGTGGCTTAAGGCCAGCTGTCTAGAGATTTCTCTGTGCTAAGGGGAGATGCCTTTCTCAAATTCATGCCTCCTCCCTGGGAGCAGCCTGCATCCAATGGCTGGTCAATGCAGGGTATACGGAGATCCAACCTCCTTTCTTTGCTTCAAGTTCAATCTGAAGGGCCAACCCAGTTCCCAAGCTCCTATAGGATCTGCTGAAGACGCTATTGCAACAGCTTCCCTGTTTAACTTCTCCCTCTGTTCAGTCTTGCTTTCCTCTACCCTCTCACAAATATTATTTTCAAGAGTACTGTCCAATAATCCTCAAGCACAGAAATCTCAGAGCCTCAGAGTCTATTTCTTGGGGAAACTGACCTAAGACCGCAATGTAGATTGAGCTATTTAAAGATTATTTCAAGTCCAGTTTTATTTATAGAATGCATAGTTTAGTGCGGTGGAAAAATAACCAAGTCTTAGAGTCAGGTAGACATGGCAACTAGCATTCCTGTTATCAAAAGGTTTAATACTTAGCTAAACAGAGACAAAGGATTGTGCAGCACAGACAACTCTAACTCAAGGTGGCTTGTGCATGGCTTCACTCCCATGACCATCTCCTCTGTTGGATGACGGGCCTTGCCCAGTTCTCACCATTATAAACTCTGATGCTTCTGACTTAGGCCTCCAGATAAATCATGAAGTTATTATCCAAGGAATAAAATGCAAGAGAAATGAAGTTTTCTTGGGGGCAGTGTTGTCTGTTTTGCTGTCATTTTGTAGTAGGGTGGATTTTGAGGAGAAATAACGAGTCCGATTTACAAGGTTTAGCTTGAGGCACTTACTTGCCATTGAGGAACACAAAGGTTTAGGAAATGATATTTAGGATGGGGAAAATTGCATGAGGAATAGCTCATGAGTAGCACCTGTGTTTAATGTTGGATAGTATCTCATACAGAACCTGTGCTTGGCTTACAGTAGGCTCATAATCAAAGTTATCTTGTGGTTGACTATAAATGTAATGGGATAATGAACATTTCAGTGCTTACAAAGATTCCTTAAACCCATGTTTTTATATAAAGACTAAATTTACTTCTTTCATTAGATTAAAACAGAGTGCAAAATAGATACAAAACCAAAAGCATGATTTTAAGAAAAGACTTTATGATGTCTGTGCTCCTACTTTTATAACTGCTACTGAAACCAGTCGGGGATTTCTATTAGGAGAAGTAAACTATGGTCATGTTTCAGACCAGCCTGGCATAATATGCTAATTTTCTACTCTCTTCTATGAGTTGTGACATCATGTCCCCAGCCTGGATATTCCAGAATGGTTCTGAATTTGAGGAGGTTATTGTATTCGTATGTGTCTGATCTTATGCCTTGGCTTTGTAGTAGAAAATATGATACCCACACAATCAGAAAGCAAAAGGGATCCCGGAAATTCTGATTCACTTTCCTTATTGAGTTTTCAAATTGAGTTCAAAACAAATGACTTGTAATGCCTACTATCACATAGTGAATTAATGAGTTTATCCAGAAATTAATTTTTAAAAATTCATTGAAGAATATGTGAATCTTAGTAGGGGACTAAAAAATAAGAACACTACATAGTCCTGGCCAAAAAGTACTCTTGTTAAGTTTTCTCACCACAATAAAAAAAATTGGTTGGTAAGACCAAATGTATGCTAAGAAACAAAAGAAAGATTAAACAAATCGATGGACCGTCTATACAGTTTGGAATATCGGGCAAGTTGATTGAAATTGGAGTATAAATGATCTTGCATGTCAGTTAGTCCAGTTCTCAAACTTTAATGTGCATTGTAATCACCTGGGTATTTTATTCAAATGGCGGCTTCTGGTTCCATAGGTCTGGGATAAGGCCAGAGATTCTGCATTTCTAACAAGCTTCAAGATTTTGCTGATGCTGCTGGTTTGTGGACACACTTTGAGTAGCAAAGAGTTAGATGACTTAATCTTACGAATAATGGATATTTGTCTTATACTTTTTTGGTATGGGTTGCTCAGTGGAAAATTTGATTCCTCTTTTTGATAACATTTAAATTATCCCCATTTCATAGACTGAGAAGCTGTGTTAAGAAAGTCATATACAGTGGAATTTAAAGCAGAGTGCCCACAATTCTTGACTTTCTTGCGTTTTAGCCACAAGATGAAATTACTTCTCAATTTCATGCTGTGTGAATAACAATCCAAAGCCATAAATTTTCTTTAAGTCTTTAGTTATATTTTGTTTAAAATTCCATTGGCATAGTTCATATCTTTATCTTTGTACCTTACTCATCTTCTATCTCTTTGACATATATAAGTGCATAATTACTTCTGCAAGCTCCATTTAATATTAATTAATAGGGCAACAATTAATGTTAATTTTAAATGCCAGAAATTATGATGAATGTTGAGAAAGATATTCTAATATTACCTATATAATTTGTCTACAAGACATTTAAAATCCAATTTAAAGAAACAGATGAAAAGTTATGAAGCAAATAGGAAATAATTAAATTATATAATATAGCATAAAAAGAGCATTGGATATGGAGTTAAAATATGTAGTAAGGAAAATTCTAACCCTGGACAGTTGATAGATGTTAGATTTGAGGGTAAGTTACCTAATTTCTTTGAGTCTTTTTTGCATATTGATTAAAGGGAAATAGTACTGACAATATTATGAAGTTATTATAAGAATTAATTAGGAAACATATTCATAAACACCTACCCCAAAAAGAGGCAGTATGGAGTAGTGATTAAGAGCATAGATTTTGAAAATATTATAGATTACCTAGTTTATAATCTTGGTTCTACCAATTTACTGCATGTGATTTCATGTGAGTTCCTTAACCTCTATGTGCCTTAGTTTTCTCACTTATAAAATGGGAATAGTAATAATATTTACTCGTAGGTACTGAGAGATTATGTGTGTCCATATGCGCGCACGCGCGCACACACACACACACACACAGATAAATGATAGTAGGTTAAGGTTCTCCAGAGAAAGGCAATCAATAGGATATGTATAGGTATATATAAGAAGAGATTTATAGGAATTGCCTCATGAAATTCTAGAGTTCAAGAAGTATCATAATATGCCATCTGCAAGCTGGAGAACCAGGAAGGCTGGTGGTGTAATTCAGTCCAAGTCCAAAGGCTTGAAAACCAGGGCAGAGGATAGTGTGAATCCCAGTGTGAATTTGAAGGCCTGGGAACCAGAGAGCCAATATCTGAGGACAGGAGAAGATGGATGTCTCAGCTCAAAGAGAGACAGTGTGTTCACTGCTCCTCTACCTTTTTGTTCTATACAAGCCTCCTTCAGTGGATTGGATGATGCTCACCTGTACTGGTGAGGGTGATCTGCTTCACTCAGTTTACTGATTGAAATGATACCCTCTTCTGGGGACACCATTACAGACACACCCACAGATGTTTTACCAGCTATCTGGGCATCCCTTAGCCAAGTAAAATTGACACATAAAATTAACCATGATATATATATATATATATGTGTGTGTGTGTGTGTACACGCACACACACACATATACATACATACATACACATACACACATATGTGTGTATAGATAAATAAAAACAGTATCTGGCACGTAATAAGCACCATGTGAATGTTTGCTTTCATCTTTATCATACTAAGAATTCAACACATATTTGTTACTAGCTACTCTTGAGTAAAGGCAGGAAACGTTTTGAGAAGAATGAGATCAAAATGGGCTCTAGCAAAAGCAAAGACTTTCAGAAATAGAAGGATTTGTTTTAATTATCGAAAATCACAATCCACAAGAATATATTTACTTAAAGCCATAAGCCATAGAGAGTTCTAGGCACTGGGGGTACAAAGATAAATTAAATGAGATCTCACAGTCTAATAGTATTGAACAACCAATCTAGTTGTTCAATACTATCAATTCTATAACAGAGGTAAATTTAAAATACAGCAAATGCCACAGAGGAGTTGTCACCCTGAGAAATCAGGGATTGCTTCACATTAATGTATTTAACAAATATTTACAAAGTGCCCAGCATGATTTAGGTCCCATGTTAAATAGGCCCAAGACAATTCAGAAATGGACAAGAAAGCTCTTTTCACATAGAAGGTATGTTCATAAAGAATATAACATTAAAATTGAGTCTTAAAGAATGAGTAGAGTCCAGACAACATACAGAAACTGATAGTTGCTTTATATTATTATTATAGAGAGACTCCCAAGGGCTCTTAATGAAGAAATATCAGGGCTGGTACCAGATACAAAATTCATCAACAAATAGTTATACAAATTTTCTCACATTTCACTGTGGTCAGAGACCACAAAGAGGAGGGAATTGAACTATATTTCACCTGATCACAGAGCATTCTGACGTATTTATCATTTGAAATAATTTCTGCATGCCATTAGAGGGAGAAAGGAGTTTTAGTGTCATCTTGCCATTTGCTGCACCTTTTTTACAGAAAAAAAGTTCTTAACAATGAAAATGATGTTTATTCAGCATGCAAATATTGAACATGTATTTTTAACTGAATTTATATTGGTGTTCTGGGAATGCGAAGTATCAGAAAAAATTAGGGGAGTTTGATCTGATCCTAGCTAGAATTTGGTTACTATCAAGTAAGCAGGACTAATCTTCTGCCCTCCTACAAACTTCTTTCTTCTCACATAATGCTTGGAACTGGCTACAGACCAGGCTTCCTGCTGGATGTTGAAGATGTTCCTGCTGTTCCTTCCCACTGAGTCATCAAGAGAGATTTTGATTGATATTACATATGCATCAAGGAAATGTGCTGCAGCAGCGAACTTAATTTATCTTCTGATTTCTGACCAAACAGTGTGATTTGCCATTCTTTCTAGTGGGAAGTGATTAAAATGTTCCTTAGTTCTAGAAAGTTACTATGAGGTCTACCTGCTTTTTGGAAAAGTAAGTAGGTACAGAATTTTTAAGAGGATGCTAGAGAAAATGTTCATCCTTGCATGGAAATCCTATCTCTATAGTAATTGAAATTGGAGAGAAAAATGAAATTAAAAACAGTAAACATGGTTTAAAATCCTGGCTCTACCACTTATTAGTTGTATAAAAGTCCCGTTCACCTCTCTGAGCCTCAGTTGCATTGTAGATAAAATGGTACCAACTTCTTTTTGGAAACAGAGGCTCAAATGTAACAAAATATTTAAAGGTATAAATGTAGAGGCTGGACTAGAGTGAGTAGCTGTTACATAGCATCTTCCTTCTGCTTTTCTTTGAAATGTACTATGCTTAATTTAGTTGCTTATACTTTTCTCTCCAATAAAACACATAATATATTGATATCCATGCATCAGGAAATGTATACATTGAAACTCTTCTCTCTCTCTCTCTCTGGTTTTTTTTTTTTCTTCAACATAAATTTGTAGGTACACCGATTATTTTGTAGGTACTTTATAAGCCACCGGGAATAGGAAGAGGTATATCACTGCTTTCAAATTTTCCAAGATGCAATTCTTTCTGGGAAGATAGTACTTGAGAACAGTACAGCCTTCAGAGTGCTTTGCAAAACTCTGTGGGTTAGGAAAGGAGAGGCGGAGCCCCACATTACAGATGTGGTAAACCAAATACTAAACTGTCTTGCTCCAAATAGCGTGATTGTTTCTGTCATGTTGAGAGCTTAGATTTAGGTTCCAGCTAAAATGTCTTTTACCTTTGCTTTTCTTACTTCTTGAATGTCTGACTTTTGGCATAATTTGATTCATCTACTAATGAACTTCAGGTCACAAACTTTTCCTCTTTCTAGGAGCAATAATTCCTTAGACTTGACCTTGATTCATTTACTCAGAAAAAAACTTTGGGGTTTTAGAAAATAAGCATTCCCAAAATGGGTGACTTCCATCTAAATAACAAGCAAACTGCCTATATTCCTTTGTGCTATTTTAGGGTGGTAATTCATAATTATCTGGGTTGTAACTTAATATATGATAGAGGCAGGACTGATTCTATAGCAACTGGCTTGACGGGAAAAAAAGAATAATATTTTAAAATATACCTATATATCTTCTAAGGATCAAGGAAATTTATTTTGTTAACTTAAACCCCCGAGTGGGGACTGGAACAGAGTTATCTATAAGCTTGAATATTTGATATCATAGAAGTTTTAGGTTACCTGTTTATAATCTGCTCAGGCTGGCCATGGAAAACTAGGAAATTTCCATGTAAATTCAAGCATAATTCCTCATACCATGAACCTGGTACACAGGATTTCCTTATTCATTTCTCTAATAATTATTGAGCCTTTACAATGTGTCAGGTACTGTTCTAATTGTTAGGGATGTAATAACAAATAGACTTAGCTTCTTTTCTTGGAGAGCCTACTAGACAACAAAAGATACAGATAAGTAGGCATGCAATAGAGTAAATAAAGTTGGTTTCATGTTAATTAAGAGAAATACAGGATAATGAGCACCTCAGAGGAATAACCGACCAGATTTGGTGTGGTCAAGAAAGAGAGATCAATGGCTCAGCTAAAACCTGAGACATGTGAGGAAGGAAGAATTTGTTCAGGCAATGGGAAAAGCATGTAAGAAGCCATAAGAAAGCTCCAGGGGGGGAGTCAAAAATCCAAAAGAAATTTAGGATAGTGTGAATTACTCTGAAGGTGGATGATGAGGGTGGGAAGTCTTAGCCAGATAATGCAGAATTATATTAAAGACATTAGACTTTATTCTGAGGTAAATTGGAAGGCATCGATGGGTTATAAATAGAAAAGTGGCACAATTAATGTGTACTTAATAGGGATACTGTGTCTGCTGGCTCTGTATCTAAGCTCCTTGGAATGGATAAGACCCAACTTTGAAAGCTTCTGCAATAATTCAATCAAGAAGTCATGGTGTCCTGGTCCAGACGAGTGGTAGTGGAGATTTCAGAGAGTGGATGGAAGAATATTCAACAAAAAAGGATGATGGCAGGATGCAGAGGAGAAGGGAGAATGCTCAGAGATGTGTCCATATTTCTGGTGTGGGCATCTGTGGGGTAGAATTGCCATTAACCACTGTGAGAAACCATGGGTGGAGGAGCAGGTTTGTAGTGAGGGTGATGAAGAGAAAGTAAGCTCAATGATACAATCAGCCTTAACAATATGGTAGATCTATGCTGGGTAAAATGAGCAGGAGCACTTACATGGCATAGTCAGCTCCTTCCCTTCTGCAGACAATTGTCTGCTAGAGACTAAGCTGAGCTTTCTCTGAGCTTTCTACCTCACCTCAGAATGATTTTCAGAAAACCACTATTCTCATTTGCCATCTCTTCCCACCTTTCTTTCCTTCTAATCCCCAGTTTCTTTTGATAATCATTACTAACACTTCAGCCAGATTTTCTTTCATTTTCTGACTCCGCTGTAACTTTTCTTGAAATAACTCTGCTCTTTTCCCTAGACAAGAACAAAAATGTTTCTAGAAACAAAGGTTACATGATATACCTTCAAGGACTTCTAGGTCTCTAGTGATGGTATAGGACTCACTGTCAGTGTGACATTAGGATAATGCCAATTAGCTACTACTGAATGAAAGTTTAAAATAGTAGATTAGCAATGTTATTATAGGACCCAGATCTTCTTTACTTTAAATAGTGGTTCTATGCAGAATTGATCACAAACACATTATAATAAACAAGTTCAGGCTAAAAGATTTGAGCCACTAGGATTGAAACAAAACCATTAGCCCTGTGACAAAATCAAATTAAACAGACATGTCATGCCAAATGCACTGAGGGATTGGGAGATATTTGACAAGGCTTTAGGAGACCATAATTCCATTGCTATCTCTAGGTCAGAAAGAAGGTTATCTCATAGCTAAACAGAACACATATTTGCTCTCCTGTTTAGAACCTGGTAAAGCAAATTTGTTGGTCAGTGGGTAGTTTGGGGAGGTTGTTATTGACTGAACTGAGACTTCCAAAGTTTATTTTGCTCCTGAAATGCAAATCCTATTATAACTATATTGCTCAGGCATATACATAAAGAGCCTTAGCCCTTTGTTTCTCAAAATTGTTGTTTTATAAAAGCTATTACTTGAGCCAAGAAAAGCTTTGAGTGTTTGGATTATTCTCTAGAAGTCAGGGCCTTTAATTTGAGATCGAATATCAGCACAGTCTAATTACTTGAACTTTCTCTGAACTTCGTGGCAATTTTGCTTTCCAGTTGCTGTTTATGTTTTAGAAAAGATATGAATGTAGAGTGATAGGAAGGGAAATTAGAGCAATGAAGGAGGTAAAGAGAGAGAAGGTAGCATTTTGATCCTTTACATGTGCTTGAGAAGAACATAAGGCATTTTCCATAAGTTGTCTTATTCACTGTCTTAAAAAAAATGGGTGTGTGGTATAAGTCCCACTTTGTTGATAAAGAACTGAGAGTCAAAGAGATTTAGTCATGTTCGTGATCACACAATTGTTGAGCAGAAGCCCTAGGATTTGTAAACAGTTCTATCTCCCTTCAGATAAAATATTCTTTCTCTTATTAATAAATGTGGGAATGCTATACCAAGCAAGAACATTTTATAAAAATGGTCTAACCCCAAAAAGCAATGCTTATTCATATATTAATATTAAGATGAAAATAAACAATTTCTTTTTCTAATTTTAAATGGGTATGCCATTATTTTATACTAAAATAGAGAAAAGAGTAATATCTGTAACCGTATACCCTATGTATTCTTTAAGCCAACACTATTCTGCTACTCCTCACCCTGGGATTTATTTATTTATTTTTTGAGACAGGGTCTAGCTTTCTGTCACCAGGGCTCAAGTGCAGTGGTGTCATCATAGCCCATTGCAACTTCAAACTCCTGGGCCTAAGCGATCCTCCTGCCTTAGCCTTCCATGTAGCTGGGACTACAGGTGCATGCCACTACACCCAGCTAACTCACCTTAGGAGTTTTAGTCTACAGAAAAAATTTATTGACTTGATAGATTTTTTTTTTCAAAGTAATGCTTAGCGCTTCATTTACCTAATGTTATATACATATGTGAAAACTAGTTTTTATACTCAGAAAGTATTTTTATTGATAAACATCAGAGATCCTGCTGGTATCCCACATACTCAATGTGTCCATCAGACACAGGTGTCTGTAATATAAATGCTCCGATCATTGTCTAATATTTCTGCTCACAGAGCAAAATCTTTCAGCATGATTTCATGTGGACACTTTCATGTATTTATACAACCAATATTTATTAAATATTTATGTGCTGTGTAAGAATAATGGGATGAAACATAGCTATTTTATAAAACATTCAAATTAAAGGTATTTTATATAGTAGTGGCCACAGGTGTGTTTATATAATGTTGTCTACAAATGTCCACTAGATTAGATAGGCAAACTCTTCTTAAAAAGACACTAGCAAGAATTTGTGTCAAAAGTGGCTCTGTGGATGTCTTCATTCATGCAACGTTTTGTTCTTAGTTTGAATCTACTAAAACACAGCCCCTAATTTACCTTCACGCTTCAATCTATTTAAGACCTCACCAAGCTCATTTTATTTTTACCATGGCACTGAAGTGATTTTTCTAAAGCATACTACAATCACCTCTTCTCATTTTAAAGCTTCTAATATTTTGACTAAAGAACAAAAAGAAGAGTCCAGATTCCTTTGCATGTCATTCACAGCCTTTATAACCCAGATACTACTTACTTACTTTTCGTTCTTAAACTGTAAGCAGAAAATTCTTCAGCTATATTCTGCCACTTTTATAAGAGATTTTACTAGCAAACCAAAAATATGTATGTCTCATTGCTTTTTCTCATGATGTAGTCTTTGCCTAGAAAATCTGCCCCTCATTCCCCATTATCCATTGAGGAAACTTTTTCTCAACCTTGAAGACCAAGTGCAAATGCTATTGCTTTATCAAAGTTCTTTGTTCTCCCTAGATTCCCCCAGATATATTAAACGGTTCTCTCCCCTGTTTCCAAAGCACTGAACATATACTTCTATTATAACACTTATCACATTGTGAACAAAAGCTATAATACATGTCATTTTGCCCCAGTAAACCATGAGCTCATTTGTCTTTGTCCCGTTCGTCTTTGTATTTTTACAGCCTAACACAATTCTTGGTCCAGAGTAGATACATAATAAATGTTTGGTGAATTGTTAAATTAAATTTTGATCCATTGAATTCTTCTTAAGGCTTCCATATGACTGTGGTCTCTTAACCAGAGCATATAATATGTCTATAGAACAGCAGGAGGTAGTGATTCCCACAGTAAATATTTCCACATGCAGTTATTACTATAATCTTTTGCTGATTCTTAAGACCTGGCTTTCTTGTTTGTTCTTCCTTTTGATATCTAAACTGTCCTGTTTTTTGTTCTAATCCTTGATCTATCTGTACCCTTTTATGTGATTAGCATATTCTTGCAATATTTTGCCCCTACTACCTTTGTTGCAATTCTTTAGTTAATGGTTTTATTTCTTTTCTCCTTAAGCCATTTTTTCAGTGCTGATTTTTTTTTTTCCTGCTAAAATCTCTTACACAACCTCTGTAGTAAGTGGAAGACAGACTTAGCCTTTTAGAAAACTATGGCTTGTAGAGAGAATTATCTTCTTCATGTTTTAATTAATTAGCCGAGTGTATAGTCTCTTAGAGTTTATGTACCAAGGGAGAACAAAATGTGTTAATTACAGTCCAAACTTCAAGGTCTTTATTGTTTTATTGAGGAATTAACATTTGTTTATAAATAACTCCAATAAACACTTAAACATTAGGCCATTGATAAGAATGACAGTTTTCTGTGAATTTTCTGGTGATTCTAAGAAGTGTTTTCATAAGGCAACCTGTTCTACCAGGGCTACAACCACAAGCCAAGCAGGAGATTTGTGGTAGGGACCAGGCTGTGGCTAATATTCAACCCTTCAGGCTGTAATCTGAGATGCTGAAAACAAAAAAAAAGGGACCTAAAGACTTTTGCTGAATGTGCCTCATAACTAAGTCCTATTCATTAGGTTACCAGGATTAAGCAGGAAATCCAATGCACATAAAAATGGTGACTTCATTTGAAAAACAACCACGGTAGTTGGGATTCTCTAAGATTTTTATTCCTTTGTTCAAGCATGTGGGCCATGACCTCTTCCCACTTTGTTGTCTAGGCTACTGCTCTTCATATTATAGGACTTATCCAAGATAAAGTATCTTTGTGGAAGTGTTCCATGAATCCTTAGACTGATGCAAATACCTTTTCCTTTTGCTGTATTATTTATCTGGTGCTTACTTCCATGGTAGAGCTGACCACACTGAGCTTTACATGTTATTTTATCTATTTTACTTTTCCACTAGAATATTACAGATTTAATTACCCCCTTCCTTCTATCCTTTCTTACCTGCCAACTCCCTCCTTTTCTTGTTTTATTCTTCTTCTTTTCTTCTCTTTACTAACTACTCATTCCTTGAGCACCAGTGAGGCACTCAGAGCCAGGGAGTATGGAGGTAGGAGGAGTAAAGTTTTGTGCAAGACTCCAATATAGTTATGTCAGGGTATAGTCAGGATGCATCAACAGAAAAGGTTTTATGAGAGTAAAAATAGAAGAATGCATAAAAAAATTCAAAATATTTGTTGACACATATTTTCTGATCAATAAATGTTGGCTATTATTGAATTTCTAAGAGTTAATTTGTTCACTTGCAAAATGAAGAGTATCTGGCCACAGAGTTGTTGGAAAGATTACATGATATATATTTAAATCACTAAGGAAGTTCCTGTTATGTAGTAACTGCATAACACATTATAGCACTTGATATTCTAAGTTGGTCTTTGAAAAATAGTAGAATTGAGACACAGAAATCAGAGCGCAACTTCTTGACTGATATTCTTGGATCGTTGGCCCTATGCAATGAAGCAGGAATCATTTATTTTAGTGTCTTATTTCTGAAGTTGAGTTGAGGAGTCCCACAAAGAAGAGACTTGCTAAGTGTCAAGATTAGATTCTGATTGAGCTTGAAAGTCTCACTGTGGGGCAAGACTTCCTGGCAACAGTCTTAACTATTTGGTGCCAAAATGTCTGCACCTGTAGCACCTGTTTCATAGAAAATCAAACTCTTTTAGCACAAAGGGTGATAATGGCAGGAAAGTAGAAAAGTCTTAATACTGAATTCTTGATTGCAAGAAAGGTTTTAGACAATAAGCTTGGCAGCATATAATTTTGGAATTTTATACAATCAGTTTCTTGAGTACATTGTTTATTTGGTTTGGTTTGTAGTTTTTGCACTGGCTTACTTTCCCGCCTCCCTTAGGATATCTGCCCTGCCATTTCTGTCCAAATCCATTTATTTTCCTTTTTTCCCTCTTTTTCTACTTGCCTTTGTTTTACCATCTGCTTATCTGAGCAGGGATAAAGGTGCTTCTTGCACTTTACTCCTTCTACAGACTCAAGGAAAAACTGCAAAAGAAACACTTACCTGTGATGCAGTTAATAGCCTGGATGCCAGGCCCGCCTTAGCAGGTCATGCAAGAGCCTCTGCAATCTGACTAACCTCGTTGCTGTTGTTCTGCCCTATAACGTCTACTGTCCTTGTGCAGTCTAATCACAATTACCTCACAACAGCCCTTATTATACTCATGACTTGGCATGCTTTTTCTCATTTATAATGCTTTATCCTTCACCTGTTCCTAGCTTGTTTTCCTATAAAATTTCTGATACTTAATTGTTCAGAGCATTAACCTTGAAGTCAAAACCAATTTGTTTTAAAGTTTACTAGTATATGACCCAGTGAAATTAATATAACATATATTAATGGTAAAAGATAAATTAACAAGAAATGCTACTTAATGGGTGCTTATTATTTTCCAAGCTCATAACTAAGATATTTACATTCATATATTCATGCAGTATATATTTATTGAGTGCTTAATACCCAGGTTGCATTGTTATAGATGTTGAAGATACGTATCTTGTTCCTCCTCACACAAAGCTCTTAAACAACACATTCTCTCGTAATGTACAGAAAAAGCTTAGCCCAATGCCCAGTACCTAGAAAGCACTCATTAAGTAGAAACTTATACTTTTAGTATTCTTTAAGATTATTACAAAATCAAAAGTATTATTTATTTTGTAAGGCCTTCCTGTAGTCTCTTAAGGTAGAATTAATTGATATCTCCATTTTACTTCTATAGAACGCTGTACCTGCTACTGAGATAGGACATTGTTCGCATTTCTTCTGCCTCTTTTGTGAGCCCTGGAGAGTGTCAAGATGATATCTCATTCATATCCAAAACTCTAGAACAGGGGTCTCAAACTCAGAACAATTGGCATGTGGGGATGGATGATTCTTTATTGTGAAGGCCTATCCAGGACATTATGTTTATCAACACCCCTAATTCTACCCACCAGATGCCATTAGCATCTTTTCAGTTGTGACAGACAAAATTATTTCTATACATTGCTAAATGTCCTCTGAAGATGGAAAGTATCCTCAGCTGAGACCCACTGTGGTTCTTGACCTAGAACTATGGCAGCCACAGATTAGTCAATGATGAAATAAAGAACAAAGAGATAAAATAACAAAAATAGGAAATAAGTGAGAAAAAGGTCAAGGGAAAGTGAAAGGAAGAAGGTAAAAAGAAATGGAGGGAAGGAACGAAGGAGGGAACGAAAGGAAGCTGACATTCACTAAGCTGCTAAAATGCACTGGGCTACGTGCTTCACACACACCACTTTCTGTGATCCTCACCACACCCGAACACAATGAGAGCTCTCATTATCCAGACCTTACAGATAAGGAACTTGTGGTGCATAGCTGCCAAATAGTAACCCAAGACCATGTGAATACTAAGTGAGGGAACCAGTGTTTAAACTGGGGCTGTCTGATTCCAGAGGCTATGGAAAAGGAGAGTGATGATAAAGGAGAGAGGAACTAAAGGGGATAAGAAGAGAAGAGGGAGAAAAGGATACAGAGATGGAGCATAGAACAAAGAGGAGGGGGGCAAAAAAAAAAAAAAAAAAAAGAGGAAGGACAAAGTCAGAATGATTTCCAAGCTACAGCAGGGGATAGAACTTGCAGCAGGGATAGTGGAACATGGAATGCAGAGGCTACAATGAGAACTAGCTCTGGATCCTTGATATTTGAGGGAAAAACACAGAACCAACTTTGGAGTTGGACACGAGGAGGCCCTCATCTGGGCACCTGGCCTTCTTCCCAAAACATACCTTTTTATGTGGTGAAGGTCTCAAGGAGTCAAGGAGATATGCCTACACAGAACTCATGAATGCCCTTTAGAGATGTGTGCTCCGGGTACTTGGGACTCTAGAATCAATGGTCTAAATATCTCTGAGATTTTCCCCATGGCCCCACCCAAACATGGAGTAACTTTGTTGGGAACATCTCTGGCCCAAGTGACCCTAGGATAACTGTGTATATGAATATGGATTGAGTTTGAGTGTGTGGGCAGGGGATCCCCAATGCCCTTGTCAGTTTGTGATGAGTCAAAAAAAGTAGGAGAAAAGGAGCGGGGCTGCATATTTAGGACTAGAGTTTCATGATTTGGAGCAGGATTTCCTCTCAGTACCATATTTAGCTCAGAATTCCAAAAAGTGCAATAGTTCTGTATTCAAGTTTGACCCTTCCATGTTAGATGATAGAATACCTTTCCCTGTCATAGTTTGATTTATAACTTTTACATATTTAGACATATGGTATGTCGGTTTCCTTCTGTAGCTTTTCCTGGGCCCCACCCAAGGACTGAGTAAATGTAAAAGAAGAGGGAGAGAAGACCCACACATACAATCAATATGTTTAAACATTTTTTTCAGCCGCTTTAAAAAATCAATGTCTAAGTCCAGTAGGCAGCTTTCACTTTTCCTAAAATGATCAGATTCTCTCTTCGACATAGGATAATGTTAGATATGACAGGCAAATATGATTGCTTACAAGACATGCTGGCCTTATGGATTTATTTGCCTTTTTTGAATTATATGTCTTCAATCAGGTGATTTATTTCTCTGACTCTTAATTTTCTCATCTCTGAATTTTATATATAGTAGCACTTGCCTGAACAGGAGCTGTTAAACTTAGAGATCATTTCCACAGAGTGTCCATCACAGAGAATGCCACCTTGTAGGTGTTCAGCAAATGGCAGCTGCTGCCACTAGCTTCCATCCCTCTTTGCAATTAACTACAGTCACTTTGTATCAGATGCCTTTTCCAGAAGCACTCAGAACACAGAGAAGACTCTGAGTTTGCTATGAATAAGTATCAGTTAAGATGTATATGATTGTAGCAGATCATTTTCTGTTCAGAATCAGAAGAGGATTATATGTCAGGAAAATGTCAGCTATGTCTGAAGAAGAAGACGACATCAGAAATGAAGACTTGTAGTATAGAAATTGTTTTACAATTGTGACATGGACTTCCCTTTATGGAGCATCTTAGTCTGTTTGGGCTGCTATAACAAAAATACCATAGACTGTGTAGCTGATAAAAAGCACAAATTTATTTCTCACAGTTCTAGAGGCTGGAAAATCCAGGATCAACATGCTGGCAGATCCATTATCTGGTGAGGGTGCTTTTCGTGGTTTGCATACGGCCATCTTTCATTGTATTCTCACATGGAAGAAAGCAGAGAGAGAGAATAAATTCTTTCTTGATTTTTCATAAGAGCACAAATCCTATTCATTCATTCAACACCTTCATGACCTAATTACTTGCCAAAAGCCTCACCTCCTAATGTTGGGGGTTAGGATTTCCACATATGAGTTGAGGGTAAAATAAACATTCAGTCCATAGCAGTATTCATTATCTCATTTATTCTCACAACCACCCAATAAGAAGCAAGTTTAAAAAACCTAGATAATACATGGCAGGTAAGAGCTTTATTTTAGGGTTGCTGACTTCAAAGCAGATGCTTTTTCTATAGTGTTATAATATTATGTTTTAGTAATAGTCATTGCATATATCTTTACAACATTTTTGTTTTTGAAATTCTTGCATAAGCTGAGAAAGAGGGAAAGGGTAAGTTATAGGGAGGGAGAGGAACGAGGAGAGAGGAGAAAGGGGGGAGATAGAAAGAGGGAGGGAGGGAGGATTGGGATAATTTATATGAATCTATAAAATAAAGTGTAATTAATTCAAATAGAATTTGACTCAGGTCCCTCCCATGGTCCTGCTACTATAAGACAGTGGTCTTTCATGCAAAACTTATATTTCCCTGCAGAAGTGAATGCTGCATACTTAATTAGCATAGATTTTTACTTTATATCTTTGGCCTTTCTTCATTAAAAGCATTAGAGGAAATATTGGTCTTTACCATCCCTGATAGCTGGAGAACAAGCAAGTTAAGATAAATACCTTTAGAGTTTGCATTAATAAAGTTAAAATCATACTAAACACACAGAAGAGATATGCAGAGCAGCTTTTTGTATTTAAATGAATTGTTTTGTGATGCAAATTAGCCCACTTTGCACTAATGAAGTGAATTCTTTAACTGCTTGAGTCATTTCTGGTTATCATTAAACCATAGAAACCCCATGAAAAGAATTTACAACTAAAGATGGTGAATAAAACAAGGTGATGAATAAAACAAACCCATTATAAGTTCACCAAATTGATGCAATTCAACTATTGAAAACTAAACTTGTTGTTAGGTTTTCAGAGTCTATCCTGTGAAATGCAAATAAAGGAAATGGTTTTGGCCTCTGAAGAAATGACTAACAAGTAATGCTCTCAGTTACACTGTAGACAGTTACTAGCAAAATCCCTTTAAATTTGTATTATCGTTCATTTAGTAATTCAGTGAATACCATTGGTGTGTAATGCATTAGGACGTGCACTTCAAATGCAACTTAGAAACCATGGAAATTCTACCTTCAAGAAGAACAAAGTCTAATAGGGAATAAATATAGAAGCCGATCATTAAAGGTTTTGACAATTGCTGTAGTGAAGGTGGAGTCCTTTTAAGAAGTGGGCCCATGGGAGAAGGTATATCTTTTTCTACCTGGGAGTGAAGAAAGTTTCACGTTCTGGGCATCTTTTTCTCTCAACCATGAAGTATAAGTATACCTAACTTTATCGTGCTTTGTTTTATTTCATTTTTGTTTTCAAATTAAAGTTTTGTAGCAACCCTGCATTGAGCAAATCTATCAGCACCGTTTTTCCAACAGCACCTGCTCACTTTGTGTCCCTTTCAGCAGGATAAGAGGAAAAGGACCATTTTGAAATGTGTGTCTTAGAGAAGAAGAAAAATCTAAAATCAATAATCTAAGTTTCCGCCCTTAGAAAACTTAAAAAAGAAGAGCAAATTAAACACAAAGTAAATAGAGGGAAAGAAATAATAAAAATTCGAGACGAAATCAGTTGAAATTGAAAACAAAAAATCAATAGAGAAAATCAATGAAACCAAAAGTGGTTCTCTGAAAAGATCAATAAAATTGACAAAATTCAAGCCAGATAAGTAGGAAAAAAAGAGATAGGACACACATTAATATCTGATGGACATTTAAAGGATAAAATGGATAACCCAGATGAAATGGACCAATTCCTGGAGAGACACAATCTGCTGAATTTTGTACAAGAAAAAATAGACAGTCTGAGTAGACTTATATCTACTAAAGAAACTGAACCAATAATTAACAGTTTTCCAAAACAAAGCATTAGGCTGAGATGGGTTCACTGGTAAATTCTACCAAATATTTAAGAGAGAAATTATTCCAATTCTCTACAATCTCTTTCAGAAGCCAGAAACAGAGAAAATACTTCCTAATTCATTCTATGAGACAAAAATTACCCTGAGAGCAAAACTAGAAAAAGACATTACAAGAAAAGAAAACTACAAACCAATCTCTCATGAATATAGATGCAAATATTGATGATAAAATATTAGCGGCTCAAATCCAACAATATATAAAGAGAATTATATGCCATGACTAAGTGAGATTGGTCTTTCCAGGTATGCAAAGTTTCTTTAACATTTGACAATCCATTTATCTACTCCATCATGTTAATAGACTAAACAGAAAAATTACATGATCCTATCAAGAGATATAGAAAAAGCATTTGGCAAAATCCAATACCTATTCTTGATAAAAACTCAGTAAACTAAAATAGAGGGGAACTTCCTCAACTTGTTAAAGAATTCCCAAAATAACCTATAGCTAACATCATACTTAATGGTGAGAAATTAGTGGCTTTCCCACTCAGGACCAAGAAAATGATGACCCCTTTCACTACTCCTTTCCAACATTGTATTGGAAGTCATAGCTGATGCAATATAGTATGTGTTAGGTTTGTTCCAGGTGGGAACCCAAAAAGTATGTATAGAACAACAGAATGGGGTTAATGGAAAATTTAGGCTTGCGAAACAATAGCCTCAGGAGTCTGGAGAGTCAGAGGTTGTAAATCTAACAGACTGATGCTCTGGCATTCCTATCCCTCTGATAAGGAGGAAGCCACTACCGGCCTCCCCTATCTCTGCAGGTGTCGCTCACTCCCCTTGAAAAAACCCTGTCTAAAACCCAAGGCTTTCCCCTCCCTTGTGGTGGACAATCTTTTGGCCTCCATCCTTCTGCACCCAGATGTTCAAAATAAATAGCATTTTGCTACCCTTGGGGCTTCGTGTGTCTCTCTCTCGGCTCTGGACCTAATAATAAGTAAAGAAAATAAAAGGTATATAGATTAAGAAAGAAGAAACAAAACTGGGTTTGTTCACAGATGGCAAGATTGTGTAGAAAAGCCAAAATAATTCTCAAAAAAAAAAAAAAAATTCCTGGACTAGTAAGAGATTATAGCAAGGTTTCAGGATACAAGGTTAATATACAAAAGTTAATGGCATGGGTAACAGAGTAAGACTCTGTCTCAAAAAAATAAATAAATTAATTAATTAAATTAAATAGTCTTTTTGGGGGGTTGGGGCACAGTCTTGCTCTGTCGCCCAGGCTAGAGTGCTGTGGCATCAGCATAGCTAACAGCAACCTCAAAACCTCAAACTCTTGGGCTCAAGCGATCCTCCTGCCTCAGCCTCCCGAGTAGCTGGGACTATGGCCACCCTCCACAACA
Organism: Lepilemur ruficaudatus; assembly: GCA_963574885.1. Classification (NCBI taxonomy): domain Eukaryota; kingdom Metazoa; phylum Chordata; class Mammalia; order Primates; family Lepilemuridae; genus Lepilemur; species Lepilemur ruficaudatus. Next base: position 22,468 of record CAUYRT010099786.1, on the reverse strand, counting down.
CCCAGCCAATTTTTCTATTTTTAGTAGAGACGGAATCTTGCTCTTGCTTAAGCTGGTCTCAAACCCCTGACCTCAAGCGATTCCCCCTCCTCAGCCTCCCAGAGTGTTAGGAGAGCCACAATGCTTGGCCCTAAAATAGTCCTTAATTACAAAAAAATGTGCCTTTCAGAAATGAAAGAAAGAATGTTTCAGAAGTCACCTAAAACACATATGTTAATGGCAACCATCAGTTACTACCAGGTAAAACTGATGGACTCTTAGGTCAATAGGCTGCTTGAGCCTGTACTGTCCCTATTACTTGCGTTAGTGAGGTTCTCCAGAGCAACTGATCTACTATGGTAGATCATATAGATGATGATAGATAGATAGATTGGTAGATAGATAGATTGATTTTAAGAAATTGGCTCACATGATTTTGGTGGCTGGTAAGACTGAAATGTGTAGGGCAAACTGGCAGAGTGGGGATTCGGCTACGAGTTGTTGCAGTCTTGAGTGTGAAGGCAGAAAACTAAGGCAGAATTTGTATTTGTTGTCTGGAGGCAGAAGTCCTTCTTTTTTGAGAAGTCCTTTCTTTGCTCCTGAGGCTTTCAAATGTTGGCCGAAGCCCACCCACATGATGGAATGTTGTCTGTTTTACTTATTAAATTGAATGACTCATAAATGTTATTCACATATTAAACATATTTAGGCTTGTGTTTGACCAAACAACTAGTCGCTATAATCTAGCCAGGTTGAGACATAATCATCACATTATCTTTAGAACTGCAGCTTTGATTTGAAGTTTACAAAAATTTTTGTGCCCTGATGTACAAGGTTATTGTACTAAAACATTAAAATTTTATTTCACATTCACTTTTTATCATAGTTACTATAAACCAGGTAGTCCTAATTAGTTTCATTCTATTATTCAGAATCATTTCAGTTTCCTGCATATCTAATCAAGCTTTCTTTTAAAATTATATTATTCTTCCAAAACTTTTTTTTAGTTTTTCACTCATTCTGTTTTAAAATTCTGTAGCTAAGAATTTACTTCTTTTCTTTAGGCTTATCAGGCCTCACTAAATTTGTCAGGTTTTTAAACTTGACATTTATATGTACTACAAGGTACTTACATGTACTTCAAAAAGAGTTAGTGCAAACTTACTGAATTTTGTTGAATGCCATGCATTATGCTAGGTTTTGGAGAGACTGAGAAAAAAAAGACGTGGCCCCTGCTCTTAAGCGGCTCTCTCTCCCTGTCTTGCTGTTAGAGAACAGTAGAGTACAATGTTTCAACAACAACAACAAAAGCAAACAGAGCATTCACGGTGTGGAAGGATTTATGATCTGGGGAAAGTCATCATGTTCTAAACAGAATGCGGTGACCTTACTATCTTTAGAACAAAACAAAAACAGCAGCAAAAACATACATATTGGCTTGCCGTGCTACCAAATCAGAATTCGGAGATTACTGATTCCTTTCAATTTTCAACTTATTGCAGAAGGTACAAAGGTCTTCTTTCTTCTATTTCATTTAAAAGCTAGGCTGGTTTCAAAGATTCTGATGCATGCAGACTGAAGGACAGCAAAGAGTAAAAACACGAGTTACTGGAGTTCAACGGCACCAGCAGTAATTTTAGAGGTACCTTTTGTATAGGAAAATAATGTCCTTTGGTTATATGATTATTTTCAGCACATGAGAGTTGGAACTAAGGAGCTACAATGTTTTGGTGCTTCTAGAAGTTGCTATTGAATAATAATTTCTACTCATGAATCATTTATAATTGAGGGTAGAGGATGATGACAACTGTCACGTTGACTGCTCTTCAAATTCTAAAAAATTATGGTGCCTGAAAAATACAAAAGTATCTTTTTGTTCTCAATCTTCTTGTCTCATAATAAAGATATAAATTGTTCCTGAATTTGAGAAGCTCATTTTCTCAGGTTTAAATAATAAATTGACAATAAGAACAGGGAGCTTGTGTCATGATGAAAAGTTAAAACATAGTTATCTGACTCTATATTTTTAATGGTATAGCTCTCTCACATCTGTGCACCATTGTTCACACAAAAGATATATCAATTTTATCCTAATTTGATTAGAACCTGGAAACTCCCAAGTAGCTAAATGATTTCCTCTCATTGTAACAACTAATTTGACATTTATCCTTGTAAGAGTCAAGTAAAGACTCATGATATTCCTTTGGAAAGAAAATATCTTATGAAATCCTGACATGTTTGAAAATGTGTTCTTATAAGTAAAATGAATTGTTCTCATAGATTTATGGACATATAGAACAGGAAGGGAACTTAGTTTAATCTTGTGGTTTTGCATCAAATAAAATGCAAGCTTAGAGAAGCTCATGGTTTTGGCAAGGGTGGTCAGAGTAACAGTACACAGCAAGACAATCACTATCATGTCCTCTCTCAGTCTCAATAGCTGTACTTTTCTTTCTGCCACCCCTGTTCCTCTCACAGACTCTGCACAGAATCTTTGGTGATACTCAGTGCTACAATCCATGGGTCAGTTAAAAGTAAAACTCGGTGGTCTTGTCACTATGCTTTAGACTATCATAGCACTTAGCATATTATATAAGTTATCTATTTATACATCTGACTCACTGTGATTGTCATGATTTAATTTAGGAAAAAAAAACTAGGTATTTTAAGCAGAAAGAGGTTTGATATAGAAGAAAAAAAAAAGATACTTACCAAGTCATTGGGCAAGCTGGGGCAGAAGTCAGGGAACCAACACTGGGCCATCGAGCTTAAGGACTACCATACCAGCTGTCATTCGGAGGTCAAGAAGCTACTGCAGCCCCCACCAGCTGCTTTCACAGCTGCCTCTCATGCATGCAAGCTGGTAGCTCAATATAGGAAATCAGAGAGTGTCTGCTATTACCAGCAACTTCTAAATACCCAGGTCTCATGACCTTGCTTCTCGGCAGCAGTATTAGCAGCAAGAGTTTCTGTGGCAGTTCTACTTTCTAAATCTCTTGCAAGTGCCACTAAGTTGTAGAATCTAATTTGTATCTAGAACCCAAGCTGCAAAGGGGTCTGGGGTATGTAATTGTTAGCTTTGCAACTCTCCAACTTGAGGAAGGGTGGAAGGCATCTATCACACTCACCTACTCACCTGTGATCCAAGGATATAGAACACCTTATATTTATCTTTACATTGGCAAATTAATCTAGCATAGTGTCTAGAATAGCAATTCTTCAATTCATAACATACTGAACCAAACTGAACCAATTTATCACTCTTCTTCCCTTCCCATGCTCAAGTAGTCACCGTACTATGATGACTTTATATACAAACATCTTTTATTTATTCATTCCTCTTCATTCCCACTGATGCTGCCCTACTATAGTTCCCATTTCTTTCCAAGTAGCTGTCCTTACTCCTTCTACTCTAGGCAGTTTATTACCTCTCTTTACTGCAGTTATTTTTCCAAAGCCCTCAGATCTAAATATATCAGTCTACTCCCTGTGAAAGTTTTTGCTTTCAAATTGCCTTCAACGTATGGCTCAAACTTCATTCCATGTAAGATTTTCTATGATTGACCCTGTCTTTGTATTCTAATATGTTTTATTCTAATACATATTATTCTTATATAGTCCACTTTGTGCCATATGCTTTCCTTTTCACTTGTTTTGTAACTTTTTCTTCACAAAAAAGAAGTAATATATTATCCTTATTTTGTTTTTTCTCCACTGTATCTTTCTAATCCAAGTAAGTACCATCTATTCTCTGAGTTTCTGCTGGAGTCCCCTAGATGCTTTCTACTCCACTATTGTCCCCTCTAATGCATCTTTAGGTCTTTTAAAAATGTAAATATATTCACATTGCACTCATTTTGCAAACCTCTCCCATGTCTTCTCTCGAGTACTCTTTCTGTAGTCTGCTCATACTGCCTCCCCCCAAATTGTTTTGTTTCCTACCCTTCTTTTCTCCCTTTCATCTAATAACCTACTTAGTCTTCAGACTATAGATAAAATGAAATTCCATATGAAAATCTTCATCAACCCTCCAGGTTAGATCAGCTTATTAATCCATGTATTCTATTGATGTTCATAAAAGTTTATGCTGCTTTAATATACATTTGTGTGATTGTTTTGATAAATTATGTCTCTTCCATCAGACCCTTAGCTTCATACAAGCATGGATTGTTGTCTATTTTGCTCACAAGTACATTTCTAATACCTAGTGCTTTGTCTGGTATATAACAAGTATTCAAATGATGTTTGTTGAAATAATGAATAAAGTAATACATGCATAATTAAATTGGGGAAATTTAACTTCATATAGGTTGTGTAAAATATCCAAGACCATATGACTATGACTTCAACTTATTCTATTGGATTCTAAACCCTGACAACCTCCCAAAATGTCTTGTGCCTTTTCCACACTCATTTCTTATCGCTGTATTTATACACACATCATATGCTGTAGACAGCGGTCCCGAACCTTCTTGGCAACAGGAACCAGTTTCATGGAAGTCAATTTTTCCATGGATGGCAGGGGGAGGGGAGGGCAGGGGGGCAGAGGGAGAGCACTGTGGCTGGCTTGGTCCCTAAGAGGTTACAGACCAGTACTGGTCTGTGGGCGGGGGTTGGAGACCACAGCTGTAGGGTACCAAAGTTCACACCACATAATGATTCCTTTGTGCATGATTCCCTTCTTTCTCCACCTAGAAAAATCTTGAGTGTCCTTTAAAGCTGTGGTCCCCAATCCCTGGGCCGCAGACTGGCACTGGTCCGTGGCCCGTTAGGAATGGGGCTTCACAGCAGAAGGTGAGCAGTGGGTGAGTGAAAGAAGCTTCATCTGTATTTACAGCTGCTCCCCATTGCTCATATTACTGCTTGAGCTCTGCCTCTTGTCAGATCAGCAGCAGCTTTAAATTCTGCATTATGGTGAGTTGTATAATTATTCCATTATATATTACAGTGTAATAATAGAAACATATTACACAATAAATGCAATGTGCTGAAGTTATCCTTAAACCATCCCACCCCTCCCCCGTCAGTGGAAAAATTGTCTTCCACGAAACCAGTCCCTGGTGCCAAAAAAGTTGGGGACGACTGCTTTAAGGGACAGTTAAATTGTTGCCTTCTAGAAAGTCTTCCCAAAGTTCTAATAGCAGAGTGTGTTGCCCAAACTGTCTGCTCTATGGTAGCATAGTATTTTGAAGTATATGAAGTCATTAAAGAATCTGATAAACCTGAGGTTGAATAAATCCTGGTACTTCCATCTGATACATCAAGTCCTTGAATAAGTTAGGTTGTACTTCCATACTTTACTTTCTTCCTATTTAAAAAAAAAAAAAAAAAGCATGATGAGAATCACATAATAGGTCATTATATTTCTGTAGAAAATTATACATGAGTGTTGGCACATGCTAAATGCTTACTAAATAACAACTTTCCACTAAATAGTTTTCCTTCTTTTCTTTCTCTTCTTCTCCTTCTTAATATTTTTAAGAAGAATGTGACCTGCTTTAACCTCTTTTCCAATCCTTATTCTTATTCCCTGACCTCTCCTTTCATGCCCTCTTCTGTTTTGTCAATGTCATAAATCTCTTAGCTGCCAAAAATTGCTTCATTTTTACAACCTGCATACATTCTGACCTTCCCCCATTTTATGCTCCAGAATATACTGATGTCTGAAAACCACTTGATATATTTCCTTTATATTTAACATTTAACAGAGAATAAGCTCCTCATTGGTTTTAGTATCAAAAGATTATTCCCATGAAGTGAATAATTGATGTCACGATGTGAAGACTTTTGGGCCAGATTTTTGGGAGCTGAGAATGCTCTTCCTGCCATAAATAGCTGTCCACATAAGACAGATGCCTATAGTCTCGACACAACCATAGAATCTCCAAATAGTCATTGGATTTTGAAGACTTCAGGCATATTTTCCAAACTTTGCCACAGATAATGACACAGACTTCTTTGTGTTAAGGAAGAATTGATAATTTCAAGTTATGTTTATGAAGATTAGATGCATATTTAGGACATAGGTGTATACTGAGCTGAAAGCTATAGTTTTTTAATAAAGTCAGAGTGTCTGATTTCATGGTGGTTTATCAGGGAGAATGCAGAGAACGGACTTGGTTGGCCAGCCTGCTGATACTTGCAGACAACAGCAAAGATTCTAAGCATGTGTTTCAGGACAGTCAATCAAGTCCAATTGTAATCTAACTTAACTCCCTGTGGTTGTGTTAAAACATGGCCACACATTCTTTTTTACTCCTGCCATTAAGAGTTGGAGTCTATCACCCGACCCCTTGGATCTGAGCAAACTGCTGTGACCAAGAGTATAGTGGAACTGACTCCAGGTGATTTACAATGCTAGGTAGCTTCTCTCTTGTTCACTGAACACTTGCTTAGAGTTCTGGCATACCTTGTAAAAAGTCCAATTACACTGAGGCTACCATTCTGGAGAGGTCACATGAAGGCACTACTGTGGACAGTCTCTGCTGAGCCTAGCCTTCCTGCCATTCCTACCTGGGAACCAGAAATGAAATAAGTCTGTCTTGGACCATCTAGATTAGCTCAGTTGCCAGTTTCATATTACCTAAAGGTACAAATAACAGGGAAACTTTATGTTATAAAGTGAGCAAACAATGTTTTTTATCCACTTTTGTGAATTTTTAAATATATGGGACTTATTAACTTTACAAAAAGCATATGAGCTTATTATGGAAACCAAAGGAAAAAGATAAGGCAATTAAAATAATAATTTTAAAAATAAGAATAAGTCAAGGGGGAGAGAGAAAACTAGGGTAAGGTTGTTACTACAATTGAGTTTTAAATTTAATTTTAAATTCCCTGGCAGATACCTGCCTAGTGCTCAAATCACACTGTGTAATATAACATTCTTTTCTAGTCCAACACACTCCTGCCTTATAGGACTTTCTATTTCTCCAAATCACAAGGTACAACCTGACGGTATAACTTAGTGGTTAAGAGCTTAGCTTTGAAAACAGAATTCTTGTGATTTTGAGCAAGATACTTAACCTCTTTGTGTTTTCAATTTCTTTATCCATAAAATTATAGTTCCAATATTATAGGATTTGTTGTGAGGATTAAATGAGTTCAAGGTAACAGTCACAGAGTAATTGTCCAATACATGCTAACTATAATTATTATTATTATTTTTACTGTTATTATTATCATTATAAATCCAGGATAATGACCTTTTTCATTGCCTCCTAGCCTTGCCTGTGGTACGTAATATCCATATCTTTATGTAGCTGGCTTTGTGATGCTGAGTACAGATTAAACATCACCATTAAAGAGGACTTTAAGACTATGCAACATTGAGAAGTTCCATGGGCACGCTAACATATCACATGTTATTATTTTCATTTATCACTTATTACTATTGGACATGTTTTTATTTCATTAAACTGTCTAGAAAAATGTCTAAGTTTGTGCCTGACATATAATACACACTCAAGAAATGTTTGTGGCATCAGTATATGAATGAGACTTTTCTCAACAAATTCCTAATAAGAATAATATTACTGTAAAATGGCAATAATGATAATAAATATCAGTATTCCTAGTGAAAGCTAACAGGTACCGACCACTCACTGTGTAGTAGGCATAGTTATAGGCACTACACAATTTAATATTCACAACAGCTCCGAGAAGCATGAGTTCCATTATTATAGGTATTCTAAAGAGGTAAGAACTCAGATTCAGAGATAGTAAATAATTTATCTCAGATCACAGAGTTAATAAGTAGTAGAGACAAGGTTTGAATGTAGATTTTCTTTCTCAAAAGCCATTTTCTCAATTGTCATGTTACTAAAAAAAAACAAAACAAAGTACACTTCATCAATGTAAAAATTAGTACAGAGGACCAAGAACCTAAAGTAAGAAAATCAATGAATGGATGAAATTTAAATAGAAAAGAATATGTACATGTATGCTTAAAACACAAGTACTAATAAACCATCAAAATAGTATACATTAGCTCAACTGATTATGTGCAGACATTCTGATATGTAAATCCTAAACATGTATTTACAAACTTTTTTGTAAATACAATGTCTAGCCAAAAGAGTAAAATAAATAAACTTTATGTCTCATTTAGTCCTAAATTTTCTTGTGCTGATATGATCGCATGCTGCCACGGAGTAGGTCTCACTTCTTCCTTGCTATTGTCATTCATCTGTAAAAAGCACATTTATACATTATTTCTATTACTGCCATTATTTAAAGCAGATTTACTTGTTTAAATTTCAGTGTGCTTCCTTATCTGCCCTACTCTTACAGGAAAGAGTCGTTTTTGAGCTGTGTGTTCTATCCTCATGAGGCATTTGCTAAGCAAGCATGTATTGCTACACAAATGTTCCCATATTTTTGAGGGATTCTTTTTTTCATAAATATACAGGTGCAGGGGGTCTTTGTTAAGACTGTCAGCTACTTCTAAGGGTGTAAGTTTCATGAGTGTGTGTAGCATCATTTGCAATTTAATTTACAATATTGAAAATTAGTGTGCAGTTAATACAGGGAATACATTTGGAATTAATGTTCCTTCCCAGGTGTATCACTGGAATTACATCTTTGAACGGAAATGGTAAAATGTGCTCACTTTACCTCATTTTAATTTTGCTTATAAGTTTTCTGAAAGTATTCAGTGATATCACATAGCAGAATGAACACTAGACTAGGATTAAAAAGATAGAAACTCTAGTCTAGATCCTGTCACTTACTAGGAATGCGATATTAATTTTATCACTGAAAATTTTAGTAGCTTGGCATCCTCACATATAAAATGAGTATGATTCTATCCTTATCTATTCCTAAGAGGTCTCCTGTGTCTTCTGGGAATTACTACAAATGAAAGAAATGTTAAAAACATAAAAATAGTGCATAAATTCTATGTGGTAGTGGCAGCAGTATTGTTAATATTTTTATAAATAGATATTTTCATTTTTCCCATATAAGGTAAACACTGCCAAAGACCCCCAAACAAACACAAAACCATCATAAATCTCTATTTAGTTTACTATTTATTTTAAAATATTTAGTTGACAAAAATGGTGTGTATTCAGGAGATACAACATGATTTGATATATGTATACATTGTATAATGATTACCACACTCAATTAACACATTCATCACCACCCATAGTTATTATGTATGCGTGTGTGGTGAGAACACTTAAAATCTGCTCTCTTACCACATTTTGCCAGGGCCTGCGGGATGGGGAAAATGGGGAGATGTTAGTCTACCATTTTGAAAAGAAACTAAAACGAAAGCTTTGAAAAGATCTTACATTTTCTACTCCTCACTAGATAGAAATAAAACTTATTAAAGTGATAGCACAAGTTAGATTTTTTAAATTTCAAAATATTAAGGGAGTACAAGTGTTTTTGTTACGTTGACAGCTTTTATGATGCTTAAGTCAGTGTTACTGACCCCAATAGTGCTCACTGTACTCAGTAGGTAGGTTTTTACTCCTCCCCTCCCCATCCCCCTTTCTTGATTTCCAATGAACTTTATATCTCTTTGTGCCCATGTGTGCCCATCGATCACTCCCCAGTTATTAGAGAGTGCATGTAATGTTTGTTTTTCCATTCCTGAGTTGCTTCACTTAGGATAATGGTCTCCAGTTCCATCCAAATTGCTGCAAAAGACATTATTTCATTCCTTTTTAGGTCTGAGTAGTACTCCATGATATATATTAACATATACCACATTTTGTTAATCCACATAGATTTTTAATTACTAGAATCACTTTTAATGATTTATTAATAGTGTGAACTAAATTAAAATCCTAGGCCCCTCCCACCCTCCTAAGTGAACAGATCCCCTTTTTGCCAAAGGGAACCCCAGAAAAACCTTAAAACTAAGTTCCTGGCCACAAAAAGAAGGGAGGTTGAACACACCTTGGAAAATAAGATACTAAATCATTAATAGGACCAAAGGCCAAGCAAGACAAAGGTTAAACAACACCTGCAGGCCATCCATTTACTTAGCATTTGAGTCTGATATATGTCCAATAGCTTATCTCTGATTAACAGATTTCCTTATGTTAACTTAAAACAATCCAAACCTTTAGACAAAGCTTTATTTCTTTGACCAATTACAAATCGAAGAATTTCTGAACCCACCTATAACCTGTAAGCCCCTGCTTTGAAATGTCCTGTCTTTTAGGGCCAAACCAATGTACACCTTCCATGTATTGACTTATGATTTTACTTGTAATTCCTGTCTCCATGAATGTATAAAACCAAGTTATAACCCAGCTGCTTTGAGCATATTTTCTCAGAAACTTTTGTGACCATGTGCTCCTGCCTAGCAGTCACACTCATTTGGCTCAGTATAAACCTCTTTAAATTATTTTACAGAGTTTATATTTTTTCCCATTAACAATACAGAAAAACTACTCCATATATCCATTAGAGTGTGTGTTTAAAAAGAACAGAAGTAACATTCCTTCACTCACATTTTTTTTTTAAAATAAATTTCTGTATATTGGTTAAGGCCCCAGCTCTAGAGCTAACATCTTAGGTTTGGAGACTGATTCTGGTCCTTAGCCCCACTTTCCTTTCCCACTGGAAGGCAGCAAACAAGAATTTCTCCATGTTTATGTGGATGGGGAGAGTGGGGAGGAGAGACAGAGGACACAAATTTGATAAAGAATTATGGACTTGGTTTGGAAGATGTCTTGGGTCAATGGTGGATTCTCATGTGATGACACTTAGGGTGATTAAAAGCTCTGTTCTTCTGGAAGTTGCGGTGAACAGTATCTGGGAATGTGACCTGCTGGAAAAGGTTTAATTCATAGGCTCCAGGCACAGAACTTCAGAGAGTAGAGTTTTCCCTACAGTTTTGGCAATTAGAATAGGATGTCATTGGCTGGGGCACACTGCTCACTCCAGAGGCTGCAGCTGACGTCTCGGGGACACCCACAAAGCCAGCAGAAGGAGTGAGCCAAGATGGCTGACTAGAGACATAGGTTGTTAGACTATCCTGGCTGAAGAGTAGAAGAATGAACTGAGGAGAGTGGAGAACAGCTGTGGCTCATGTGTAGGTTGCAGGGAGAGAGAGCAGAGACAGTAGGAACCTTACTGAAAAGGGCGGCAAAGCTGGGAAAGAGGAAAAGAGAGAAGAGAGAATAGTGCCACGAACCATATCCAGAGAGGCCTGGAGCCAAGTGAAAGGGTAAGGGGGACTCTCTGCCCCACATGGGTGACTGTGGTGAGCAGCAGGATGCAAAACTCTCACCTCCTGGGAGAGTGCCACAAGAGACCAGAAAGCTGTCATCCTTATACATAGATGGCCCCTGCTATGCACCTCCTTCATTCCTGGCATTACAGAAAGTAATTTTGGCTCACGGTGGCTTGTAGTTGTAGCCCCCTACTGCCCCAGCAACCACAAGAGTGCTCGGTGCTGAGATGCCTGTTTCTCTGCATCAGGGGGCATGTTCCTGGCAGAGTCCACCACTGAGAGCAGAGCCACCATAATGGCATTTTGTGGGATCACCTGCTGGTGGCCTGAACAGGTGGGCAGGACCTGGTGCCCCCAGGACACGAGAGCAATGCAGGGAGACCACAGCCCATTCCCTCTCTTCCCCCCTCCCCCCATAGCAACTGCAAGAGTGCTTGGTTCTGAGAAGCTTGTTTCTCTACAGTGGGGCATGTTCCTGGCAAAACCCAACACTGAGAGCAGAGCTGTGGCAGTGGCGTAACCCAAGGTCCGTCAAACCTGCTAAAGCATCCCAAAGGAAACTCAGGACCAACACTCCTCTCCCTGGCCCAGTCAGGGACCAATCTTTGGGGACTAAGAGACAAGTTTATAAACTAGGCCTAGCACCCTCAGCTCTCAATGGAGAGGCCTGATGAGAAGAAACCAGCAAAATTACTCTGGAAATATGCAAAATCAAAGAGAAAGGATACCCCCTAAAGAAAATAATAACTCCTTACCAATAGATACACACCTAAATGAAAACATTAAAATAACAGATGAAGAATTTTGAATATGAATTGTAAGGAAGCTCAATGAAATACAAGAGGAAATAGAAACCCAACAAAAAGAAGTCACAACAATAACGCAGGAAATGAAGGAAACATTCTCTAAAGAATTTGAATTATTAAAGCAAAAAACAAACAGCACTTCTGGAGTGAAAAATTCATTCAAGGGTTTATAAAACACAGTGGAAAGCCTTAAGAATAGGCTAGATCAGACAGAAGAAAAAATCTCAGAGCTTGAAGGTAACACTTTGAGCTAAACAAGTCAGTCAAAGAGAAAGAACAGATAAATAAGTTGAATGAACAAAGCCTACTAGAAATGTGGGATTTTGTAAAGAGACCAAACATAAGTATCATAGACATTCCTGAGGGCAAAGAAGAAAATACACAGGGCTAGAAAAACTATTTGAAGGAATAATTGAGGAAAATTTCCCTGGCCTTGCTAAAAATTCAGATAGCCATACAAGAAGCTCAAAGGACTCTTGGGAGATTCATCTCAAAGAGGCAATCACTATGACATATAGTCATTAGACTCACCAAGGTAAACACGAAAAAGACACTTTTACAAGCAGCGCGGTGAGAAAATCAGGTAACTTACAAAGGAAAACCTGTTAGACTATCTGCAGACTTCTGACCTGAGACCTTAAAAGCCAGAAAGGATTAGGTTTCTAACTTTTGTCTTCTTAAACAGAATTAAGAATATACATTAGTTTTGTGGAAAAATGTAAAGGAATACTGTAGGCTCAGAAAAAGATATTAAAAAAAAGATTACAACTTTTTCATTGGCAGTGAGTAGATCATTTAGTCTTAAAAAGAAGGCTAATGGTGGGGAGACAAAAATAATGCCGAATGGAAGATTTGAACCACGATTTAGATGGCTTAGCTTATATGGTAAAACAAAGGGTAACAATACACATAGACACAAAACAAATAACTAGGTTCACAGATAATAAAATCTGGAGAAGGAAAAAGAGGACCTAAATAATGTAGAAGACTAAGAGATACTGGCTGTGAAAATTTAGTTTATCTCAACAAACATTTATGGATGAGCTATTATGTGCCAGGAATGTACAATACAGATGTTTGAAAGATGTACAACCAAGCCTCTCCTTCCCTCTGCTGGTCACTTTCCTAGCACCTAGTTCTTCCTTTCTAAGATATATTACTCTAAAAATTATTTATTCAATGTCTGTATTTCTTGTAGAATGAAAAACCCATGTGTATCTGGGGAAAATTACAGCATTTTGCATACTTAAAAATATGTGTGGGTGTATGTGTATATATATACATATTGATACAGCATGTTTTATATTTGTCACTTTCTTTCGTACTTTTCTGACTGAAAGTTATGCTTTTGAACTCAAGTCTTGTTTCTGTACTTCTTTCTGTCTAGGTCATTCTTTCTCTTGGCTTCCTAAAGTTCATTATTTATATCATCCTGGTGAAGGCATTTAAGTTGTCTCCAGAATTTACATCTATAAACAATGTGATGAGCATTTTCACATCTGTTTCCATGGACTCCTTTGCTAGAGTGTCTTTGGTGGATATACCCAGAAATAGAATGGCTCAGGCAGAAGATTCACATTTAAATTTGTTCAGTTTTTCCTGATTGTTCTTTGAATGATTACACTACTTTTCACCTACATTAGCAAGTACTTGTTCTAATAAAAACATTTTAATTTTTATAAACACCATGCACATAAGGAAATATGTCATTTAAAAAAAATTCCTGCTTACTAGTGAGGTAAAATTTCTTAATATTCTTATTAGGCATACAGGGTTTCTCTTTGATAAATCAACTATTTGTAATCCTTTGACTATTTTTGTTTTAGTTTATATTGGCCTTTCCTTGCTGCCTTGAAGGTATTCTTTATTCCAGATAATAATATTTTTGATTGCAGAAGATAAATTCATCAGTTCCCTATAAGTAATCCATCTGTGTACTTTGTATATTCAACTACATTTAATATTATTAGATTTACATTTCATATATAGGTCTTTATCTAGAGTTTGTGTTTATAGCAAGAGATTTAATTAATTTTTTCCTCTGGAAAAGCAACAAAGTGTAATAGATAAGAGAAAAGACTCTGTTGCCAAACTTTTGGGTTTATATACAGACTCTGCTACTTGCCTGTCACATTGTACAATTTACTTCACTCTCTATGCCTCAGTTTCTTCATCTGTAGAATGCAGATAATAGTACCTACTTTATAAAATTGTTGTGTTGAAAGGTTATTAAATTTAAAGTAGTTAGACCATTGCCTGACACATTTTGATCACCATATAGGTACACCATTGCTTACTATTATTATTGGTATCATCTTTAATAAAAATTGGACCAATATTCTCAGCACTTTATACAAAATATTAATAACTTATGCTTTCTACATTGATGATTTTTGATACCACTTCCATTATAAAATAAATTTTCAAATATGCATAGGTTACTTATCACTTGGTATTTTTCTCTTTTGCTCTAATTGCATGGCATAGTTTAATTTACTGTGACTCTATATGTCTTAATAGATGGTAAATGAAACCTTCCCCCAACATTGGTATTATTATTTTAAGTTGTCTTAGCTATTAGAACACAATTATTCTTTTATATAAATTTTAGAATTAATTTATTAATTATCAAAATATATTATTGGTATTTTATTAAAATTGTTTCAAAATTATTGACTAATTTAGGGAGAGTTAAAATATTTATACAATTAAGTCACAATATTGATTATGGTATAATTTTCCATATATTTGTATTTTCTATTATGCCCTTCTTAGTATTTCATAAATTTCTCCACAGAAGTCTTGTTAGATTAATTTATAGACACATTATAGTTTTGTTGCTAAAAAAATGATCTTATTTGATCTTACATTTTTAACTTGTCTTTTGTGGTGAAAAGGAGCAGTAATCAATTCTTTTGAACATTAGCCTTATATCCAGTAACCTTTCTGAAATTTTATTTCTCTAATTGTTCTATTATAGATAAAAATGTATCTTCACATGATTATTGTTTTTCTTGCCTGGTTACATCAGCCAGGACTCTTTGAACAATAGCAATGATAGCAGACATTTTAATCTTGTCTCTGGCCTTTAAAGAAACAAATACTTTATACTTTAGTTTTGGGGAACATTTCTTGCATTACTTTTATAATCAGAAATAACAAATATTAACATAAAAATAAATAAAAATAATTCAACAAGCCCATGTTAAAGAAAAACTTCATATTTTATACTAAGAGCTTCATTATTGGTATAATTTGTTATCAAAAATTAACTTTGAGGAAAGATAATTAAAATGTTAAGTAAAACAAAATGCCATTTTACAAGACCTTCTCAAAACAAGAAAAGTATTACTCCATATGTCACTGAGCATGGCCTTGAAGCCTTTGCCTCTCCATCTTGGAATAGTTTATTTTTGAATTAAGTTGTATAGTATTTTTATTAAAATGTTTCAGGTAATGAGTTCTTTGAATAAAAGACCTTTGCATTTGGAATAGAAAATCTTTTGACAAATTTGACCTTGGGCAAGCCACTTAACTTCTAATCTATGTTTTTTTTTCAGTTAGGATTATTATTAAAAATTAAATACGATAGTGAAAGTAAGGAACATGACACCTGGCTTTCTTCCCTCTCTTTTCTCTCATTAGCAAAAACATCTATGACCTCTTTTGTTTACTTACACCTGCGATCATTAAGATGAATGGACATAAAATCATTGCATCAACAAAAAACCTGATTTAAGGAGGAGTATATTTTCTTGTGTTTACTTGTTGGTTTTAAGAACATTTCAAAGTTTCAGCCATTAAGTCTGCAACAGCAATTTCCGAAAATTACATGTAACATCTCTATTTTTTATTTTTATTTCTTTGAATACATTGAAGGAAAGCCCTTGAAATGCAACTGGTCTATGATAGTTCATTGACCCTTCTTTCCTAAACTTTTGCTTTTACAGACCAGAAATAGACTAAAACTTTAATACAAAAAGTTTCTCAATGCCAGAGCAAAGAGATACACAAAATAGCGACAAATGGAAATCCAGAAAATAATTAATCACAATTTTTGTTTACATGTGCTTTATATGTATTTGTGTAGATACATATCTGTTTGTTTCTTATTGTCAAATGTGTGTAATTGATGACTACTTTCGGCAGATACATTTTCTAATGATCTCAATTATCTAGTGCCTCACATTCCAGGAAATAGCATTTGACACATTTCAGAGAGAAAGAAGGCTGAATAAATTGTGCAGCTTGATTATAACCTTTTATTCTGTCTCCTATTGTGCTTTGACATGTAACACCAACATTGTTCTGTTGCCTACTATTTGCATCCACGTAAGTCATAATAAGAAGAAGGCATCTGTGCCCCTATTCTGTGCAAAGCTGCAGAGGCACAGCTTCAGATAAAGCATATAACACAGAATCAGAATTAAATCTGCTGTATTGCTCTACTTATTATTTTGTTAAAAGCACTAATGTTAAGCAAAGTGCTTTGCATCCATAATCTCTCTTAATGCTCACAGCAAGCCTAGATGTAGGCAAGGCAGAAATTGTGAGCTTCATTTGACATTGAGAAAGGCCAGATTTGCCAAAGCTACCTGTCCTGCTTGAGGTGACAGACTACAAGCATCAGGCCTGTGATCTAAAACCAGATCCTCTAAGTTCTAGTTTAATGCCCTTTCCCAAGCCCATGAAAGTAAGGCATATCCATCGTTCCACTCTTTTCCTCACTATGGCACCATTATCTTTAGAAAAGAAACAAATTATAACACATCAAAATATATATTTTTAAAGTAATCTGAAAAAAAATATTTAAGTATTTATTTTAACTCACTTCTTTCCAAAATATCTCACTGATATCTACATATCCCTTGTATCAGGTATAAATTTGAATACTTGAATCATTCAGAATTCAACAAGAGAAGACCCAGTAAGAAAATATATTAAGAGGTATATTGCAATGAATTGGTATGTGTAATTAGAGAGGCCATTAGGCAAATCTGAATTCCATAGAGCTCCCTCTCAGGGAGGATGAGCTGGAACTCTGGTGCATGAGCTGAAGTGGGTGTCCATGGGTGGAATGTCTTTCTCTTCAAGGCCTGCTATACTTTTCAGCCATTTTAATTGAATCAAAACTGCCCACATTATCTATGATAATTTCCCTTATTTAAAGTCAACTGATTATGGGCTTTAATCACACCTATACATACCCTCACAGCAACATCTAGCTTAGTGTTTGACTGAATGCCTGGGAACTTTAGCCAGGACAGTACACCAAAAAGACTATCACAATGTTAAAGTGGAATCAGCACAGACTTTAGAAGCAAACCAGACTTGGGGGGCAAGGAGAGATCTTAGATTGGTTATGAGTTATTATAGTGACTTGCTAATTATACTTTCTCCAGCTTTTCTCAGCCATCTTCCCTTATATGAAAAATGGGCATGATATTAAACTATTTGACATTATTAAAATGAGATGACTTCACCTGAAAAGACTTCACCAAAATTCTAATCTATATTAGATTCCCATGTTATATTTTCACCTAGCACGTGGTATTTGTCTTTAGCTCATTTAATTCAGTGTATAACTATACATATATACACACACATGAACATTACGTATGTATATATGTATATATAAAATTGTTCAAGTTTTTTTAAATTTGGTTCTCTTTCTAGATTATGATAGTTAGACCAAATTTCTAGTTTCTTACTATTGCATCTCTGTGCATGTTCTTCCAGCTATGTCATTTCCTAGGAAGTCTAATAACTAGATCTCAAGATCTGAGTCAGAAAGATACGTAAACAGGCCTTGAGCTTTGTTAAGTGATACGGAATTTAAGCTACCAATACAACAACAGATTCCTCTGACCTGAAGTTAATTTGCATGGATGTAATCTAGTCGCCATTGCAAAATACATTAAAATCTCTGCTTTAAGCTTTAGTAGTGTAGAATATGCCAGTTTATCCAATTGGTACAAATGATAAATAAACGTAGAATAATTGAGCTCTGTTTCCATCTTCTTTGAACCATGAAATGCAATTTAGAATTTGCTCCTTCAAATTACACTCAGAAAATAAATAAATAAAATAAAACCGGAGGCAAACAAGGAATGAGGAAGCTGTTCTTCAGCCCTGTCATCTAAACTACGGGGCCTCACTGAGCGCTCTGACAGCTGTCATTGCAAATCAAAGGCCCTGATGAGGAGAGCCCTCTTCATCTTAGTGCTGACATGGTTCAGAGAAGATTTTGTCTGATAATAGAAATTCAAAATAATGACAACTTTGTTGCCTCCTGTTCATCACTTTGGCTGAGTGCCAAAGGAACTGGTCCCGTCCTGGAGGAGGGATTTGGTGTGGGAACATCAATCAGAAAAAATGTCTCCTGATTCAAGGTTATTTATATCAACACCTCAACCTTCTTCAGCTCTGGAAGATTAAGAAAACCACCTTCAAAGAGGCACAGAACATGATTGAATTTGCTCAAGGTCATTCCGCTAGTCAACATGCACAATAGACATGACAACCCCACTCCTCCCTGGTCTGCACTAGTCAGGACTGCATTCTCTAGCTTATGTTGGAGCAAAAGATCAAAATCACGGGTGGACAGCACCTTTTTCAAATTATTAAAGTTTTTTTCTGGAAAAGAAGTAGAATTCAAAAATATATTAATCATGGAATAAGCATCATGTGGTTTCTGAGATGGAGAAATATAGGAAAAGACAAAAAGGAAGAGAACATGAAAGTACAGGTGAGAGGGCAATAAAATAAGGGAAGTAAAATAATGTTCTCCTGAATGGTAGGATATGAAAACAGCATGGAAATAACATAAATCAAAGGTGTTTCTGCTTTTTAGAACATATGTGACAAGGATTGTTTTAAAAATTATATGATTACATTGCAGAAGGTTGTATTTTAGGTTATCTTTTAATTGTAAGATATCTCAGTACATTGATAATATGATTTACAAAAATTATGATCTCTGCAGAACTGTTGAGAAACATATCTCTTGTCTAAAGTAAGATGTACCAATGTTTTACACTGGGACATGGCATAAACGTGTCTCAGCAAAATGACTGGATTCTAAGGTCAGAGCCTCTTACTCCTGGATAAATTTCTCATGTTTAGTCTGCCTAAGCTGCGTTTACAGATGGTTGATTTCATAGTGGTCTACTAGTGAGCACACTCTCCTAGGACCTAGATGATTTGCACTTAATTGCAACTCTAGTTGTATGATATTAGCAAATCAGACCCCTTTTCCCAACCTGTTAAATGAAGATAATAATACAAGTTAATCTTCTGTTAACTATGCACGTGTGAAATGGTGAATATAAACATGCATTGAGACCTATATATACTATATGATACTTTATGATACTTATTTATAATAATAATTAATTTTGATAAACCCTGGATTACTATTTTATATCCTCCATTGATAAAACATCCAGTATTTTATTCTCTTGTTTATTAATATATGCCACAATGCTCCTTTCCTTCATGTCAACTAGACAGTGTGGGTATGAATCCTTGTGGTTCCTTGCCAACCCAACTTGTTCATTTGCCTAACATGTTCAATTTTTCTTTTCTGTATCGTCATGATTATGCAGTTTGACAGTGCTCTAAATTGAATGTCATTTTCCAAACACATTTTCCTAGAATTTGCATGGAGCAAACTGATAACTATCTCCCTCTTCAAACTCAGTGTAAATCGCTTTTGTCTTTTTGATACCATGCCATGTTGTAAAGTTGCATCCCAGTTTGTTGTGTTTAGAATGCCAGTGGATCTGGGCTGGGGATTTAGAGTTCTGGGTTCTAGTCCTGACTCTGTCACAATGTCACTTGTGACACTGTGGCTTGGGGAATTTACCTTAGTAATTAATTCATTCACTTAGACAAAGGTATATTAAGTATCTACTCAGAGAATGCAAAAATGAATAAAATATAGTTCATATTCTCATTGAATTCACAGTCTAATGGTAAAAACAAGTGCAAATATATCAGCACAGTGCTCAATGGTGATTGAAATCTGTGCAAAACATCTGTGACCACTGGATAGACCCTGGTGAGTTCTACCTACAGGTTTTTCAGAATGGAAGGTATTTTTTTTAAATGAATCTTAGAGGCCAAACTACGTTTCCAGGAAGAGAAAAGGGAAATAGATTTTAAGTAGTAGTGTATGGATATTTTGTGGAGCAAGAAGAAGAAAGAATGAAGGTGAGGCTGGGGAGGGAGGAGGGGATCAGAGTGCAAGGGAGAAACTAAATATGAGGTTGAGGCTCATAGCTCATGACTACATAGGCACTGTCACCTGTGCTGTGGACCCATCCCTGTCACCTGAATGACTGTCTCTTCAGTAAACTCTTCTCTCTCCTGCACCATCAACTTTAGAAGCCCCTATTTTTCTTATTATCACTAACACAATTTATAATTATATATGAATTTTTATAGTATTTTGTTCTTTTACTACAGTATATGTCTCTCACCAGATACACCAGGAGGTCAGAGACCATCTGTATTTACCTCATTAATGTATAACGATAATTTTGTACATACATTATATTTTGAAAGAATGGATAAATCCATACATATGGAACAGAAACATACTAATATTCCATGCAGGAAATATGCCTTATCCTACTTCTGCTATTTCTGCTTTAGAATGACCACAGCAATAGCAGCATGGAATGGAAAGTGAAGAGGGAAGACCAAAGGCATGAATAGCAAAAAACAAGATAGTTATTTCACTGATGCATGAAATTAATAAACAATTATTTTTAAAATGACTAATAGAAATGCATACTGGAAACAATAACAAATGTCAGGCAACCAGGAGTTTGGTTCTATCTTCCTGTATAGGTGCTATGTCACCATGAATACTTTAATCTTTCTGAAAGTCACATTCCTCAGCTATTAAATAATTAAAACTTAATAGTTCCTAAATCCCTGTGTAGTTCTAATATTCTATGTGACAAAATAGTTAACCAAGTTACAGAAAGAGTATAGAAATGGAAATATTAAATAGAAACGGAAAAAGTTTCAAGAGGAATACGTAGCCTTAAATATAGGATGCTGTATTTCTTGAATACACAATTTATATCTATGGGTCAAACTTAGATTGGCCAATCTTGGATCACCTTTTTTCTTTCTTGAACTGTGCTGGTTGGTGGTATCTGAGCATGATTTGTCCACGGGGGCATCAGAGGAAAGGGTGCAAATGTCTTATGATTTCTCACAGGCATGTCTGTAATATCTTGGTGTCCAAGCTGTATACTATACATAGAAGGTCCACCAAAGGGGATGCCATTTACATCTTGGATATGGAGATTCTGGGCTTCCAGGCCTGATTGTAGAGCAGCAAGAGTGAATCCCCAATAAACTTATCTTGCAGCTATTCATGTTCAGCTGTGCCCTTGTCTCACTATGCCCCGATGTACCCTGAGGCTGCTTTCTCTTACCTGCACACTGATCTCTGAGGCCTGACTCTTTCTCCTCATTCAGTTCTGAATCTGTCATAGCCACCTCAACTGAGTGAGAGGGTGGAAGGCACAAAATATGTGCCTAATAGCACGTGTACTAATGGCACATGCATCCTGGTAGAATCCAGGTATGTGTGGGAAGGCTAAATTTGGGGCATATGTGCTCAGATCACAGCCACTGTGCTGCCTGATGGACACTGAAAAGTTTTCTGAGCAGAACTATTGAGAAAATAAAGAAATACAATTTCTTAAAATTGGCCTGAGGAAAAAATGTCTTTTTCTTTTTTCTTTTAACTGACAATTGTAGTATTTCTTTCTTTCTTTCTTTTATGTATTTATTATTTCAGAATATTACAGGGGTATAATATAAATGCTTTGGTTTCATAGATTGCCTTTGTACTGCCTGAATCAGAGCTACAAGCCTTCCCAACCCCCAGGCAGTGAGTACCACATCCATTAGGTGTGAATTTACCCATCCCCTCCACCCCCTTCCACGTGCTCAACATCCGATGAATATTACTTCCATACGTGCACATAACTGTTGATCAGTTAGTACCAATTTAATGAGGAGTACATGTGGTGCTTGTTTTTCATTCTTGTGATACTTCACTTAGAAGAATGGGCTCCAGCTCCATTCAGGATAATACAAGAGGTATTAGTTCACCTTTGTAATGGCTGAGTAGTACTCCATGCTATACATATACCACATTTTATTAATCCACTGATGTATTGATGGGCACTTGGGTTGTTTCCACATCTTTGCAATTGTGAATTTTATAGCTAAGATGTCTTTTTCTAATTTGCACGAAAGTATCTTTTGGTTCAGTGGCAACCTTTATGGAGGATTGTCTTTCTTTCTTTCTTTGTTTTTTTTTTTTTTTTTTTTTTGAGACAGAGTCTCACTCCATTGCCTGGGCTAGAGTGCCGTGGCATCAGCCTAGCTCACAGCAACCTCAAACTCCTGGGCTCAAGCAATCCTTCTGCCTCAGCCTCCCGAGTAGCTGGGACTA